>JAJAGP010001395.1:79689-109689 GCA_025084515.1 Ancistrus triradiatus
GTGTTTCTTTTCTTGTTCTGTTAGATTTAAGTGCAGCATTTGACACTATAGATCATGATGTTTTACTAAACAGACTAGAACATACTGTAGGTATTAAGGGATCAGCACTTTCTTGGTTTAAATCCTACTTAACTGACCGGTACCAGTTTGTTCATATAAATAATCTAAGATCTAAGCTCTCAAAAGTGAAGTATGGCGTATTAGACTCACGATCCTGGAGTGACTCTGTGTATCGGACTACTTATTGCCGATGTGCATATTTTACATTTTATTTGAACTATCCCTCCATGACTTTAGTTTCGTTCTTAGATTTATCATCTACGCCGCCCAAGGAGGTTGGGTCCCTTTTTGAGTCTTGGTCCTCCCAAGGTTTCTTCCTCATAGCACTCAGGGAGTTTTTCCTTGCCACAGTCGCCCTAGGTTTGCTCAGTTTGGGATTGGACGTAGATATTAGGAGATAATCTAAAATTGTAAAGTTGCTTTGAGACAATGCTCCATTGTAAAAAGCTCTATATAAATAAATCTGCCTCGACGGTGCCTTGAAGGTGCTTTTATGTGAGCTCTGATTAGACCACGCCCACTCTAGAGTATTTTCAGATCAGTTTCTGTTTCCTGATTCAGAAGCCGTTGCTGTGTGGAAGTGTCAGATCAGCCAGGAAGATCCAAACGCAAAGTTGAGGGTAAATATGATCTTTTAATAGTATTTACAGTCTTTGAGTGTTCATATGTGTGTGTGTGTGTGTGTGTGTGTAGGAGCTGAAGTGCTTTTTATGCTGCATTTGTTTAGTGCCAGCTGGAACACAAACAGTGTTTTATCTCTGTATTATTGTGATGTTTCTGACAGCTCTTAGATTCTCACTAAATACTTTCTTTAAGTAAGATCTATGTTTACAGGACTGTTTATTACACCAGATTAATATTAGATATTATGTACCTCACTCTTACAGCCTCTGCACCTACCTCTTTCTTCTCATTTTAATCTTAAGCAAGATTTAAACTCTAATAATGAAACACACAGTTACACTCTTTGATTAGATCACATTTATTATTCGGTAGTTTAATATCTTGTGGTAGCCTAGTGGTTAAGGTACTGGACTATGGACCAGAAGGTTCAGGGTTCAAATCCCACCTCTGCCAAGCTGCCACTGTTTGGACCCTTCACCCACAACTGCTTGGATTGTAAGACTGTACCAATTGTAAGTCGCTCTGGATAAGGGCGTCTGCTAAATGCTGTAAATGTAAATCTTTACATCCTGTATGCAGTGCTGTGCTGTATCTCACTTGAGCTAACCGGTGCTACATTCAGTATATTTCTTGGATTATTATTATGATTATAATTATCATTTATTCAGTTTCTTATACTCTTAATCCTGGTCAGTTTCTCAGGGAAGTCGGGGACAGGGCTCACACACTCACACACTCATACACACATTCACACACTAAAGACACTTTAGAAACACCAATTTACTGAACACAGATGTTTTTGGATTGTGGGAGGAAACTGGAGTACCTGGAGTAAACCATTATATGATTATTATTACTATTACTATTATTATTATTATTATTGCTATAATTATTATTATTATTATTGTTGTTGTTGTTGTTGTTGTTGTTGTTGTTATTCTATTACTATAACAACAACAACAACAACAACAACAATAATAATAATAATAATAATAATATCAATTATTATTATTATCATAGTTATTATTATTACTATGATAATAATAATAATAATAATAATAATAATAATAATAATAATAATTATTATTATTATTATTATTATTATTATTATTATTATTATCATCATCATCATCATCATTATTATTATTATTATTATTATTATTATTATTAATACGAATACTAATAATACTAATGCATGTCTTTGGACTGTGGGAGGTAACCGGAGTACCCGGAGTAAACCCACACGAACACGTGGAGGACATCAAACTAAGAGCTCAGGACAAAATGGAGTCCACAAACAAAATGGAACTTAAATTCTCACCTGACTCATTCTGAGATGGGTTTCCCCTAACATAAACTCTTCTTTATTTTAACTTGACTATTCCTTTATTCTTTAATTTTCTTTCTGTTCCAGATTTACTGTTTTCCCTCCCTTTCTCTTTCAACCTAGTTTTCAACTTAAACCATCCCGTTTCTCTAAGCCCTCTTTCTGCTGCTTTTTGCTTTTTTTCAGCTTAAGGGGTAATTTCTCATCGTCACATTTTACTTCAAACTTCTATTTTTCTGTTTCAGTTCACTCTCAAACGTCTCTGTTTACAGATCTGAATGTTTTAATTTCCTGTCCTTTCTCACAGCGTGTCTTATTTTTCTTGTCTATCTCTTTCACAGACACACAAGCAATCAAATCATGTACCGGCAGCATCTCATATAAAGAACGCGCCAGTTTAAATAGCATGTCCTGAGATGCAGGAATGTATGTTCATTAGCAAAAATGAAATGAAGTTTCGATTACATTCTTCCAATTAATGCAAATATACATATTTTTTAATGTACAGATGTCCAGACCATCAACCCTGAACGAAATGGCCCATCTGCGGGACTCTGAGTTCGGTCGCCCTAGACCGCGACACGGACTCAAGCTTCTCTACTGGTTCGCCAATGAGTGCGTCGACTTCGATGGCTCCAGCATGAGCTGCCGGTTCGATCCCGAGGCCGGCGAGTGCGGCTTCCACCCGTTTCAGAACAGGCACGAACGGACCGGCGAACAGCTCCTGCCGGACTGCAGCTACCCCTACTACGAGGTGGGCAACCTGACCAAGCCGGGAGCAGACCACCTGCCCCATTACATCTGGACCGATTACACAGGAAACCACCACGACCGGAGCAATCAGGATCGCATCATAGTCAGCGTCGACGACGAGTGCTTCGATAAAGTGTACGTAACCAGGCACCATGGACAGTCGAACTACAGCGCTAAAAATACCTTTCGCATCAGCAAGGGCCTCCTCATGTTCATCAGGACCATGACTCTGGACGACTTTCTGTCAGACGCAAATACTGAGAGAGGATAAAAAGAAAGGATCGGGACCGTACGATGATTTTACTGATTTTATCTGACGAGATAATTCTACAATAATCAATAAAACTTAATCTGCTCAGAACATCATCATAAATCCTGGCTCAGAATAAACCGCCAACAACATATTGCTTGTTTTTTATTTATTTTGATAAATATTTAAATGTTTACAATTTACATAACCATAAACCAAACTGGTCCATGTTTTATTTTTAATCTTAACAAACTATACAGATATAAGATATTAGATATAATATATTACTGTATAAAAACACAACAGACAATACAAATGTATGGCGCATTTTAAAAGAAATAAATAAAATGTCTGCTTACGAATTCATGTGGGAACAGATTTATTATTATTACTACTGTTACTATTTTCATGCTTTAACCCTGTTTTTTTCCGGGTCAGGGTCATGGGATTATCCCTGAGGGACAGAGGGTGCAGGCCGAAGTGGACAGGGCGGGCATTTGTTAGAGGCGATGATCCTCAGACTGACCTCCCTTCCCTCAGAAACAGCCAGTCATGGCTATATAGTACTTTATTACTATTATAATAACTATTATTTATTAATATTATTAACTTTACTATTACAACCCAAAATCAGAAAAAAATTGGGGCAGTATGGAAAAAGCTAATTTAAAAAAACAGCAGTGTTTCTTATATTTATTTGGACTTTGATTTCATTTGATTTCATTGCAGACAGTATGAACATGAGATATTTCACTTTTTTCTGATCAACTTCATTTCTTTTTTTTTTTTTAATTCTGCATTCCTCCCATTCCTGCATTTCAGGCCTGCAACACATTTCAAAAAAAGTTGGGACAGGGACAATTTAGGGCTAGTAATGAGATAAAAAAAACTAAATAGTGATGTGATCTCAAACAGGTGATTATAATCATGATTTGGTCCAAAAGCAGCATCCAGAAAAGGCTGAGACTTTGAGGAGTAAAGATGATCAGAGGATCTCCAGTTTATCACCAAATGTTTAAAACAATGTTCCTCAGAGACAGACCAGAAGGGATTTATATATTTCTCCCTCTACAGGTCATAATATCATTAAACAGTTCAGAATCTGGAGGCATTTCCTAAAAAGCCTAAACTGAAGAGGGGTGATCTCCGCTCCCTCAGACGGCACTGCATCAAGAACCGTCATTCATCAGTAGCTGATAGAACCACATGGACAAGGGATTCCTTTATCAAACCTTTATCAAGCTCTACAATACAGAGTTACATTCACAGATACCACTTAAAACGTTACTGTGCTAAAAAGAAGCCTCGTGTTATAACCATGTCCAGAAGGGGCGTAACAATTGTAGTAATAATATTAAGTAGTAGTTCTTGTAGGAGTTATAATATTAGCAGCACTGGCTTTACACTACACTATAGTTGTAGTTAACAGAACATGCTTCTATCAGCACTGTTTGTTTTGTTTATTCGTGCCCTAAACCTTGCCCCGGTTAGTCTCCGCCCCTCTGAGAGGAGCACCTAAGTGCCTAAGTTTCTGTTTCTTTATAATGAAACTCGGTTACTCTGCTCACTCTGCTCATTCCTGCTTAAGTTTCTGTTTCTCAGGTTTTCCGTTCAGGGGAATTATGAGATCATGAGATCATGGTTATATAACAGAGCTCGAGCAGCTAATGACAAACTCAGGCGTTTCCAGGCATTGTTTACAGCCGACCAGGCAAGAACAACCGATAAGGATTTTAAAATGAAATGAAACCTGCTGCAGGAAACTTAAACATCACATTCCTGGACATATTGCAAGTTAAAATGCAATATCCTATAACATTTAATACATGTAAAAGAGTCAGTCAATAATGAGTGCCACTCTCTCCGGCAGAGTGTTTAAACACTCATAAAATAAGTGTAGCTCATATTTCTGCAGGACTATTAGGAATTCTGGAGGGGTCACAAAGTTTTAAGCACCACTAAAATTAGGGAAAGTGTCCAAGCCTCAAGTTGTACAATAAAGACTATAAGGATATCTTATTTTGAAAAAGCTAATCTATTATTATTCTATCCTTTTAATCCCAGAATATTGTCATGTCACTGCTGCAAAATGTGATGTAATGTAATGTAATGTAATGTGATGTGCTGTGCTGTGATGTGATGTGATGTGATGTGATGTGCACTGCATCGAAATGCTGTAAAGGTGAAGCACGGTTCAGTGAACTAGCCAGATGTTCATATTATTGCTCCCTGCAGCTCGGGGCTTTGGAGGTCCAAGCAAATCAACAGCCAGAGGGCTGCTTGATGTAAAACTAACTTTGGGACACGCCCCCTGGGTCCGGGCTCTGTTCTTTTTCCTGAGGGCCGAGTCCCTGCTGCACTGAAGCCGTATCAGAGGGAACCGCAAACTGCAAATGCCACATACGAAGGTAAAATCATTTATACTCCTGAGCAGAATTTTCTGTTTGTGTGCGCTGTGGGTCAAATGAATCTGTCTGCTTCAATCGTTTATATTTCTGTGGTCCTTAATAACTGGGGTACAGCCCAGAGGTTCAGGTGTTCTGCCTCAAAGCTTTGGCCAAATCACCCAGATGTCCTGTTTCCATCCTTCTTGATGCTGTACGATAAGACTGAGTGTTCTTCAGATAACTTCATTCAAAGCAGCTTTACTTTACTGAGAAGCACGAGCAGCAATAAATCTAGATCAGCGAGCCGACGCAGAACGACGCAGCATGAGTTGGAGCTGGAGTTGCTTTAATGCTCAGTAACTGGACCTGTTTGTGATCTGACTCATCTGTGTGCAGATTAAGGATCTGATCACGGTTCACTGCAACTGATGATGATCTGGGATTTTATGATGTTTACACACACTTTATTCACCCTAACCGATGAGCAGCTGTAACGCCCGGGTAATTCCTCACACCCCCCGCTATCAGCAGCTCTACAACACACAGCTTCAGCAGGAACATCGGACTAAGGAACATCCGTGTCGGAGCTTATATGTGTATGGGTATATGTTTTGTCGTGATATTACACACACACACACACACACACACACACACACACACACACACACTTCATACTGACTGCATTATACAGCCTGACATAACAAAGGTTAGGATCCGTAATGATTTCTCTAGCTCAAATAAAAGCTTCAAGCATAAACAAGGTCCATTAACCACGGAAACTAAACACTTACCTCGTTTGATATAAAATATAAGGAGTTACTAAAAGCTTAGACGATTAACATCAATTATCTGCTAACCTGTCTGTCTGTCTCTGATAATCTGTCTCTCTGATAATCTATATGTCTGTCTCTCTAAAAATCTGTCTCCCTGTTAATCTGTCTGGTTTGTTTGTCTCATAATCTCGGTCTGTCTGTTCATCTGAGAATCTCTCTGTATGTATGCTGATCTGTCTGTCTATCTAATTCTCTGACAAATTGATAATCTTTGTTAATCTGTCTGTCTATTAATATGATAATCTGTCCGTTAATCTGACTGCCTGTCTGTTTAATAATCTGTCTGCCTGATAATATGTCTGTATGTCTGTTACTCTGTCTGTTTTATAATATGTCTGTGTGTCTGATAATCTTTTGTCTGTCTAATAATCCATCAGTCTAAAAGTCTGGCAAACTGATAATCTGTCACTCTGATAATCTGCCTGTCTGTCTGTTAATCGGTCTGTCTGTTAAGCAGTCTGCTTGGCTTTTAAATTTGTCTTATTCGTTTTATTTCTAGTCTGGTTCGGACTCACCATGCTCAGAATACCGACCCTGAACGAAATGGCCCAGCTGCGGGACTCTGGATATGGCCGGCCTTGGCCGAGACACGGACTCAAGCTGCTGCACTGGTTCGCTAACAAACAGCTCAACTTCGACGAGGCAAATGAAATGTACGTGCGGTGTAACCCCAAGAGAGGAGATTACGGGTTCCATCCGTTCGACAACCGACACGAGATTCACGGGTTCGGTCTCCTGCCTGAAGAGGGCTTCCGTTACTACGAGCTCGGTAATCTGAGCAAACCGGGGGCACACAGGCTGCCCAGTAGGATCCGGAGGGAGTACACCGGAGACGAGGACGACACCAACACGGACCGCATCGTCATCGGCCTGCAGGGGCGCCGGCGTGTTCATAAGGTTTACGTGACCGAACATAATGACCGCTCACATTACAGCTTACATGGCACGTATGGCATCAGCAGAGGACTGCTCATGATGATCAGACGGCTGAGCTCAGAGGAACTCCTCGTACAAATGGATTATTAACGAGGCCAATCACAAAAATATCTGATTCTCTGTTTTATGAGTCACCTCAATCAAAACGAACCAAATCAGCACCAAACACTGGTCTGAGGCTAATACGTATTTATCACCTGAATTTCAAATAAAGGCTTCATTTATAGAAACTGACATTTAAACAACCTGTAAGCCAATAAAAGTGATTTACTATACCGGTTCGTTCAGGCTCCCATATCAGATGAGCAGGGATATTTAAGTTCGAACGGTTTACAGATCACCCAAATTACCTGCAGGGGCATGAAGATATGAGCTCACACATCAATTATTTTCTGTCATTAAGTATATTTATATCACACTTTTGTTTTGTTTGAATATTTCTTATTAAAAGGAGCATCTTGGGGTCACCACGTCTCTAAAACTACCATCAGATGCCACCTCCATGCCAACAGATTATATGGCAAAAGCCTTTCCCACCATCGAACCACAAACGTAAGCACTTAGAGTTTGATAAACGATAACAGAAAGTAGTTTATCAGGAACTGCATTCTGTGGTCGGAGCTTTTTAGGCAACAAACTCTCAAGGTGGGTTTGGCGTTAAAACTCAAAAATCAAGCTTCTGTCCTGATCTACGTCCTATAAAAAAGAGGACAGAGTTGGACCTTGGTCCCGGTCTCAAATCCTCTGCTCTGGATCTCCAACCTTAGAAGATTTTATAAGAGGAGAATAAGTGGGAGCTCGTACAGAGAATTAAATGCAGGGGGGAAGAATTGTGCCACAACAAATACTGGTTTCCTTTTGAATTTGGCTCAGTGGTTTGTCCAGAAGCTGTAAATTGTCTCATGGTCCCTAAACTGGAGGAATAAACTCCAGAAAAGAAGCCCCTGAAAGAAGGAATGTCAGTTTCCTTTCTGGATAAATGACGAGACACGTGGAAGTAGAAAAACAGGTTTTACAGCAATACGATTACACCACGTGTTTGGATTTGTGTTTGTTTTAGGCGGACCTTAGCACCAGCTGTGACGGAGGACGGAAAAAGATCTGGGGATGAACAATGGGAGCGCAGTTCAGAATCTCAGGGCTCGTCCGTTCTAATATTTATTAGAGAAGATCGATTTTGTCACGATACTTTACTAGATACAAATATATAATCAGCCAATCACAAAGGAACTCAGTGCATTTAGGAGCTGCTGAATCAAACCGAGCATCAGGATGGGGAAGAAAGGTTATTTAAGTGACATTGAACATGGTTGTTGGTGATGAGTATTACAGAAAAATAGTACTGGGAACGGTCCGAAAAACAGAAAATACCCAGTGAGGGCAGTTCTGTGGGTGGAAATGCCTCGTTGATTCCAGACTGGTTCGAGCTGATAGAAAGGTAACAGTAACTTAAATAACCACTCGTTACAACGCGCCAGACCTTAAAGCAGATGGGCTACAGCAGCAGAAGACCACTAAGAACGCAGAACTGAGGCTACAATTCACCCAGACTCACCAAAACTGGGAAAAAGAAGATGGTAAAAACGTCGCCTGGTCTGTTGACTTTCGGCTCAGTGAGTCAGCAATAAGCACTTTTTATTCGTCGATTATGATGGCATGTGCAGTGCGTAACACATAAATCACTGAAAATCGGTCAAACATGTTCTCACGACCTCATTCTAAACTCAAACCTGACAGACGAGGAAGAGGAAACGCCCTGATAATCCTGAACGACTGGTTAAGACTAATAATAGCAGCGGACGTACACAGAACGCTCGGCATTTCAGCGACGCATCGGACGAAACAACGCCGGACTGACCCGCAGGCTCTCGAACCCTTCCTGGATAAGGTACAGTACTCCCTCTGGGTAGACGGTTCATGGGTTTATATAGAGCGGAGGCAAAAGATTGAGAGCGCTCGTGAAAACTCCTGTTTTTTTTCATTATAAATAATATAAACACCATAATAATGTTAGTGAACAGTTTCAGAATGGATGAGGCTCCTGTAATGTAAATATAAAGGATATTTTCCGAAGAAAACTGCGCGTAAATACATCAGAGCTACTGCTGAAATCACGAGCGATCGATGAGCAACTGAAACAAAGATCAGCCACATGAAACAGAAACTCAACTAGAGAATGTGAACCAGTTCATGTAGTTATAGAAGGAGTACTACTTACAAATAAGAGGGAGGGTTGCCAGATCCCACGAGAGAAACCTGCAACCAGATCTATGGAAACAAGCCCAAAAGAAGGCTCGACAAAAAACAGGAGTGAGAGAGCGACCACTCGATCAGGTAATGAAAAAATAAACTTTAGTCGTTGAACAAAACTGACTTGCAGGAATATTGGAGAGATTCAAGTCAAGTCAGATTTATTTCTATAGCGCTTTATAGGGAGAACATGCAAAACTCCACACAGCCAGCGACCTGGCCAGGACTCGAACAGAGGTCCCTGGAGCTGTAAGGTGACAGCACTACCTACTGCCCAATTGATATCTTAGGAATGTCCAGTATGTCTAAACTACAGATTATGCTTGATTTGGGTCAACAAAAGTATTCGGACACTCGAAGATCACTTTGTTACAAGCTTGTTGTTTGTGCCGTTCCAATGCCATAGCTCATATTATTGCTATAAGAGC
The DNA here is from genome assembly GCA_025084515.1 of Ancistrus triradiatus. Taxonomy (NCBI): domain Eukaryota; kingdom Metazoa; phylum Chordata; class Actinopteri; order Siluriformes; family Loricariidae; genus Ancistrus; species Ancistrus triradiatus. The sequence goes on from JAJAGP010001395.1 coordinate 89,538, forward strand.
CTAAAGCTTCTGAGTGGTAAAAGTAAGCACTGTTTAACGACCATCTGATCAACGTCTGTTCAGCAACTTCATAGAATGACAGGGATGTAAAGATACACTCTGCTTGCGATCCATTCATCATTCAATTTTCATAAAAGGCATTCCTTCTTGTACTTCTGAAGTGTAAACAACGTAAACCAGTGCACATTTCCTGTATACGTTTTTAAACAAAAACCTTTAGTCTTCCCGCAATTAACATAATTTTAATAAGTAAAAATATGTGCTACCTTGAATTGAAAAGGGGACCCTGTTACCACGCCCAGCTCGTCACTTTTTATATCAATTCCAGTTTTAAACATTCCAAATCCCTTCAGTTTCCATTGGGGAAGGTATGAAGGAAGAAGTATACGGCGTACGATTGCGCCCTCTGGTGTTCAAGTTCACATTATTTGATGTTCATAAAGACGAGGCGTGTGATATCTAATGCAATACGTGACATTTTTGCATCGCAATGCATCGTGACACCCCTATAAAATTATAACAAATTATAATAGAAAATAAAAATATGCTGCGAACAGCCAATCATTGCTGCGGATCCACGAGCAGAGGCGGGAGTTCAAGATCAGAAGTCCATCTTGTCTATGTCACAGTTGCCAGGTCTTTATTCTAAACGACTTTGGGCTTATTTTTCTATAAAGTCGCTTACAAATATGAGCGGCTGCAGGTTTTTTGTCTCTCTAATCTAGTAACAGAAGAGCAATAGTACATAGTACATGTAGTATAAATAGTAATATAAAAGTTGTATAATATAGCATTCACTATTGTATATATTACTATTTATACTACATATACTATTGTTAGTCTATTATTTCATTAATTATTACTTATTAGACTACATCTTATTGTATGTGTAGGTTAATAATATTCTGTACTGTACTGTATATTAGCTTTGAGTTTATCTGAATGATCTCACTGTGACAACAAACAGAAAGCAGACCGACTGCCAGCGTCTCTGATTTGGTTTTGGTTGATTTCATTACATTTTTGTCAATGATGATCAATTATGAAAACTTAAAGACGCACAACTTAGATTTGTTTTCAGTATTTCAAAGTGAATGAGCCGAGTATTCTGCTCAAATAACAGGGACGTAGAGAGAAAAATCCATTTTGAGAACTTTAAAAAAGCTACACATTTCAAACATTAAATTATAGGGATGTTTAAACATGTATTAACCAAGAGAAATAATACAAATCCAGGCTTGACAAATAACCTGAGTTTTTACAATTTCTTAAGACAAGGAATTATTTTTCATGATGTTTATTTGACTAGTGCTCGTGAAAATCGGTTGAGAAATAAATCGGTTATTGAGCATTTTAACCGGAATAAACGCCGCTCCTCCGTTCAGTTGTAATTGTTTACATCCAGTCTTGCCTGGACCAGTATGGCGGACGCGTTGCCGTATCCCAGCATCGAGCTGAAGCAGCCGATGAGGCATCTAGGTATTTATGGCTATGGTTGTAACTCGATTGATGTGTTTAGAGACTTTTGAATTTCCTCTACTTATTTGTACCAAGCTGTAAATGATGTCCTATTGTAAGTAGTACTCTTTTGTTTACCCCCCAGGTCCCATTCATAAGCTGTCAGTGATGAGCACTCGTTGTTTAATGACGTTAATGAGAACTTAACAAACCCCTCTTTTTTAGTTACAGACCCAAAGAAGAACCATGACTGAACCACGGACTCTGAGTAACATGGACCAGCTGATGGATTCTGAATTTGGCCGGCTTTTCCCTAGGCACGGCCTCAAGCTGCTCTACTGGTTTGCCCATGACTGCATCCGTTTCGAAGATGAACATGAAGAAATTAAACCCTCAAACTGTAACCCAGAGGAAGGGGATTTCGGTTTCCACCCGTTCGAGAACCGATCGGACAGAGACGGTGTTAAGCTCCTGCCTGACGTGAAGCATAAATACTACGAAGTGGGAAACCTAAACAAATCGGGAGCCGCCAAGATGCCTCCGTACGTCCGAGCGGACTACACACACTTTCCTGACCTCAGTAACACGGACCGCCTCATTGTCAGCTTTGATGGCGGACTTTTCGGTGACATTTACATAACCGAGCACTGCGGCCAGTCAAATTTCAACAAAGATGCCACCTTCCACATCAGCAGAGCCCTTCTCGTCAGCATCAGAGGTCTGACCTTGGTCGACTTCCTCAGGAAAGCCGGGTATCAGTGTAACCTGAAAACCCAAACTCCAGCCCCACGAGCCACCCTCACGGCAACAGGGGGCAACCAAGATGCCCGGGTCAATATCGAACCGATCTCCCAGTCCAGCAACGCCGACAGAATTGTAGAAATGCCGTTTGTGGAGGAGAAACGCTGCTTTTGTACCATTCTCTAATAAATCTCACATTTTAAGACATGAATTTAAACAGCACATTTACAGAAACATGAAAAAATGGCTCTTCGCATGAATAAAGCCCAAATAACAACCGAGGTGGCACTGGACTCGAAAAGACTCGCAGTCAAACTGTCAAACGACACAATATGCTCATTATGCATAGGGAAAAAAAAAAGACTCAAGTACTTACATATTTTTTTAGGGTATCTGTACTTTTATTTCTGTAATTTTATACTTTTACTCACCAACTTTCAAAAGAAAAATCTGTACTTTCTAAGGGTGTATCAATGCCTAATTTGATTAAATGTTCTTGATTTTGCCACCATCTAATGCAGTTCCAGTTTTTAGCAGTCAGACTCACTCTCAGACACAGAAAGCTAAGTTCTTTTAATTTTAACAAGACTAAAGTTTCCTTTTGTTTACATTTTATACAAGAAAAGTATATTATTTTGAATTGCTATTCTCCAGAAATCAAAAAGGAATGCTATTTCTATATTATATATGGTGAAGCTACAGTAAGATAATTTAAGATAACACCTTTATTGTCAATGTACAATTACACAATGAAATTAGAATTGCTGCCCCAGAACAGAGCAAATCCACCTGAAAGCAGATTAGTAACAATTCAAGGTTAGTATTGCACTGATTTAATAAAAAAAAATATTGAGTACAAGAAATATTGTACACTGATGGAATAGGGCATTTTGTTTACAATTTTCCAGTAATTTCTTTTAATTGCAAGGGGACTAAAGTAAAAAAATACAAGAAAATGTCCATTGTTTCATTGTTTACACTATGGAAATAAAAAAGGAACGGCTTTTGTGAAATGAAAAATCAACAATCGTGAGAAAATCGAAAATCAAGAAAATCGTGAATCGAATCGGATCGTGAGCAGAGTGAATCGTTACACCCCTATACGTTAACAATCTTAACTTTCACTTTAAAAGTCCCGTTATAATTTCTGTTCGTTGATTCGTGATTCTGAATTTATTAGATGAAGCTAGAAGACAGAAAGAAAAAAAAAGAAACAAAGAAAAACATAGAAAATCTATCATAGAATCCTGAAAGAGAAATAATTTGTTTAAAATTTTAAACCTAATGTTTCTAGTAATTTCTTTTAATCGCAAGGGACTAAACATGTGCTTGTTTTCATTGTTTACACTACAGAAATAAAAAAGCAGAGTGTACCGTTACAGGCCTAGCACTTTCTACTTGTTATACTTTCAAAACAGGCTCGTTACTTTAGCTTTCATGAATCTACTTATTTATCTGTTTTATCAATCTATATGTATTTTCCTTCTTATGGAACATTTCGGAAACAGAAGCTTTGACTACTCCCAAGCCAAACCCTTATGTACCCTCAGTGTCATGGATCTGTTCCTCTTACCCTCAATAACAGACGTGCCGTGAGTTAGAAAGACTGATCATCCCATGTGTTGTAGCTTTTTGTTATTTATCTGTAGGAGTAAATAAATGAATGTAATTATTTACTTCATTTCACCCTGTTTTAGTCACCATAGCGACGGCACTGTCGATCAGCATCATCTGAAATGCCCACGCCGGTCTGGGCAGCAGGTCGTGTGGAATTAACTGTGATTATGTCAGGACACGATCTGTATTACTGTGCTTTATTTTTTTGTAAATAAATGCCTTTTGCTGCGTACGATCATATTCAAATCACCAGTAAATGTGTTGAGAATCCACATGGACTAATACCAGGAATCAGATCTAGTGTATTTATTGCACCACACACCCTGGAGACGCAGAAAACATCACTAAGAAGAAAATAAACTGATCAGGGTTCAGTCAAGAGCAGGAGAAACATCTCCAACACCTGAGGCAATGTCCCACAAACACAGATGAGTCACACCGGCTTAAGTGCTGCCCCCTGATGCAGCCGCTGCAGCTGCAAACACTCTGGCGAGCCGGACCACAGCTACCACCTGGGAAACCATAGCAACCACCTAGCAACCATGTGGCAACAGCATAGCAACCACCAAGGACACCATAGCAGCCACCTAGCAACCACTGTTGTGTTTCTCTTTTCTGAATAATTCCGAACAAATTGCACCTGGAAGCTTGGAAAAGGAAGGAAGTCTTGACGCATGGATTAATTCTAGCTTTCACAAGGCTCCTAAAGTTCACCAGATTAGTTTAGCGCACTAAATAAAGTCATGGGTATACGACTTTGTACTTGTATATACGGTTTGTACTTGAATTTGATATAAGCTACTAATCCTGAATAATTTACAGATGGAATTCTCGAAAAGACTTCTCAAATATTATCTTCAGAAAATCTTTATATCATTTTTTTCGTTTAATCTGCTCAGAGGAGAAACATCAAACTAAGCGTTAAATTTGAATATAATAAAAATTTCGATGCGTACCTCGTCAGCTCTTACAGCCTAGGGCAAGTGTGAGGCTATCGCTAACAACACCACTTAAATGTTTCAAGAATACCACTTGTTTTTAAAATTGTTCTTAAGGGAAGACCTTAAAAAAATGAGATCATTCTTAAGGAGTTATTTGAAGAATAACAATTTTTCGTAACTTTTTCATGAGAATGAAGTTAGGTAAAATAAACGCACATTTAGGAAGATTTTCTTTCTTAAGCCCCAGAGCCGCTAGAAATCTGAGTTTGATTTAGCTCACCGTTTTGAAGCGGACCAGGTGTTTCATGTGCATGATGCCCTGCCCGTAGCTTTGGGGCAACAAGCTGTCGTCCTGCCCCTTAATTACAGCCACCAGGTCCCACAGGTTGTGGCTCCCTCCAGGAGGCTGAGACACACACACACACACACACACACACACAGCTTTTAATAGGATTTGTTTTTAATAATTCTATAAGGATCAACTTATTAACACTTTTAGTTTTGAAATATGAAATATCTCAGTTCATACTGTCTACAATTAAATATTGTTATCGTTTCGGCATAGTTCTGAATTGAAATATATTTTACAAAAGCATAAAACCAATATGTGCTGCTGATTAACTTTTTTTTTAATCCATCTCTTCATCATCCTGTTTCTAAAGGGTTAGTCGGCTCGGACAGGTTTGGTTTTACTGACCGAGAAACATTCGGAGAACCAGCGTAGCTTCTTCATGCGTACGTCGCTGGAGAGTTTGTCCAGCTCCTGTTTAATATCTCTGGAGACCTTACCACAGAGGAGAGGAGGAGCTCCAGGTACCATCGCCCGGTCTGCAAAAACAACACCAACAAACAACCCTCAAAATGACAAACACGTACAAGTCCCTAGAAGAAGCTCTGTCAAACTTTTTTCCATAGGAATGAATGGGATGCAAATGTTTTTGCACCCTTCTCATATCACAACATCACAATGACGCACTTAACAACCACCTGACACACCATAGCAACTGCCTAGCAACCACCGAGCAACGCCCTAGCAACTGCCTGAAACACCACTGCAACCACCTCAGACACCATAGCAACCACCATAGCAACCACCATAGCAACCACTTAACAACACTATACTAACCACTTAGCAACATTATAGCTACTACCAGGGAAACCATAGCAACGACCTAGCAACCAGTTAACAACACCATTCCAACCACTTTGGAAATCATAAAACCACCTAGCAACACCATAGATACCATCTGGGAAACCATAGCAACTACATAGCAACCACTTAGAAACAACATTCCAACCACCTCGGAACCATGTGTCAACAGCATAGGAATACCTGGGATACCATAGTAACCACAAAGCAACACCATAGCTACCACCTGAGAAACCATTGCGACCACCTAGCAACCACTTAGCAACACCACAGTAACCACCAAGCAACCATGTAACAACAGCATAGGAACCATCCGGAATACCATAACAACCACCTAGCAACACCATAGCAACCTCTTAGCAATGCCATACAAACCAATTGGGAAACCACAGCAACCACTTAGCAACACTATAGCTACCACAAGGAAAACCATAGCAACGACCTAGCAACCACTTAGCAACACCATTCCAACCACTTGGGAAATCATAGAAACCACTTCGTAACCACCTAGCAACACCATAGCAACACTATAGCTACCACCTGGGAAACCATTACAACCACCAAGTAACCACTTAGCAACACCATAGTAACCACATAGCTACCATATGGCAACAGCATAGGAACCACCTGGAATACCATAGCAACACTATAGCTACCACCTGGGAAACCCCATAGCAATGGGCTTCCTTCACCCTTATGTACCCTGGGTGTTGTGCAGTGCCCATGCCCTTTTCTTGCCCACACCTGTGTTTCCGATGATGTCGTCCCAGCTGTGGTCAGTGAGGATATTGATGAGCAGAGGGGCGATGAGGGGGGTCAGGGACCACAGACGGACAGTGGAGTCTCTGGAACAGGATGCCATGGTGAAAGGGCGGCTCGGGTGGCACGTCAGACCTGGGAGAGGTCACACACACACACACACACACACACGCACAGGTTCACTTAAAAGATGTTTTAAACACTATAAGTGGTACAAGAATACCATAAAGTCAGGTTTCCTGTATAATGCACTACATTACCCACAATGCACTGTTAAACTAGTGTATGATCAATGCTTTTACACCAACGTCCCTAACTCTTAACATCTTATTAGCACTTAGCTCCCTGTTAGCCCTTAGTCTGTCATTAGCCTTTAGCTTGTTAGCACTTAGTCACTTGTGAGCCAATTATTAGCCTTTAGTCCATGTTATTCCTTAGCACTTTACTAGCACCTAGCCTCCCTGTTAGCCCTTAGACTTTTGTTGCTAGGACCTTGGTAGCCTTTATTTCATGCAGTCCATAGCCTCATGTTAGTCTTTATCATCTTGTTAGCTCTTTGCTAGTCTGTGCTAGCCTTTAGAATGTTATTAGCCTTCGCTAGCCCTTAGCACCTTATTAGCTCTTCACTAGCCTGTGTTATCATGTAGAACGTTATTAGTCCTTACTCTCTGGTTAGCTCTTCATTAGCCCTTTAGCCTTTACAATGTTATTAGCTTTTTTAGCCCTTAGCTTTTTGTTATTTCTGTTGATAGCCCTTCACAGTTTATTAGCACTTAGCTCAGTGTTAGCCCTTAGCTTTTTCTTAGTTCATTGTTAGCACTTAGCACTTTATTAGCACTTAGCTCCCTATTAGCCCTTTGTCTGTCATTAGCCTTTAGCTGGTTAGCACTCTAAAAACATACCCAGGATCAAAGTTAACTATCTTTACCTCCTATGTCTTAGTTCATAAAATTAGCGAACGCAATAGCGTACCATAGACGTCGGCCCCGTGGTCGTAGACGGTGTCCAGACAGGTCCCGTCCCTGGTGTCCCAAACCCGGATGGTGTAATCCCAGCTCCCCGACGTCAGCAGGTACGGGACCTCAGAGTTCCACATCAGCCCCCGGACTGGAGCCGTGTGTCCACTCAGGACATTAATACAGGCATCCTGGGTGTAGTCCCAGATACGAACCGTCCTAAAAACACATATACACACACACACACACACACACACACACACAGAATGTGTCAGAAATGTAGACTGAACACTGTTATTCAGGGTTTATTTCACCTGCTTAATCCAACTGAGGGTCATAAGGGGCTGGGGCACAACTGGCAACACAGGGCACATGGACTGTGGTAGCCTAGCAGTTAAGGTACTGGACTATGGACCAAAAGGTCCAGGGTTCAAATCCCACCACTGCCAAGATGCCACTGTTGGGACCCTTAACCCACAATTGCTTGGATTGTAGGACTGTATCAACTGTAAGTTGCTCTGGATAAGGGCGTCTGCTAAATGCTGTAAATGTAAATGTAATGTTAATGTAAGCCTGGAACAAACTCCAGATGGGACATTTAGATAAGCCTTGTTGTACTCGAGTCTCAACCTCCTTTGGACTTGATTTTGTCTCCGTTTCGGGGAAAGGTGTACTCGGAAATTGTTGTCGAGAGCAGGACTCGATGTGGCCCCGTCTGACTCGACCTGGACTTGACTACTAAAAGTGTTGGTCTCGACTCAAACTTGACTTCTAAAAGTCTTGGGCTTGACTCTGACTTCATGTGTCTTGCTTACAGACTTGACTCAGACTGGACTACCTAAAGTCTTGGTCTCGACTCAGAATTGAGGCATCCCAGTCTTGGTCTCGACTCGGACTCCACTACTAAAAGTCTCAGTCTTGACTCGAACTCAACTCCAGCGGTCTTGCCAAGTCGGGACTCGAACCCGGGTCTCTGGAGCTGTGGGGTGACAGTGCTAATGACATCGGCAGTGTATTCAAAATAATTTCCGTAATGAAGTTAGGGGTTGTTTTTGTACGTACCCGTCGTCGGAGCCGCTGCACAGGATGCCCTCTCTCAGAGGGGACCAGCGGACGTGGAACACTTTGGCAGTGTGACCTGTAAACACCTTCAGCGGCTGATCTGAGCTTGTGGCTAAATAATAAACCCTCACGCTTTTGTCCTCGCACCCGGTCGCTATCATGTCCCTGACAGAAAGAAAATAACAGAGTTATACCTTCAGTCACCGACCCATAAACCCACTTAGCCTTTAGCCTATATCAGCCATTAGCGCTTTATTAACACCTGGCTCCCTGTTAGCCCTTAGTCTTTAGCCAGATTTCAGCCTTTAACTCAGTAGCACTTTGCTCTTGTTAGCCCATTATTAGCCTTTATCTCATTTTAGCCATCACAGCCCTTTGTTAGCCTTTAGACCGTCATTAGCAATATTAGCTTTTGTTAGGCTTTAGACTCTTCTTTGCTCCTTGTTATCTCTTAGCCACTTATTGACCTTTAGCTTGTTAGCACTTAGGTTGTGTTAGCCTATTGCTAGCCTCTGCTAGCCTTTAGATCATAATTCTCTCTTGTTAGCCCTTAGTCTCTCATTAGCTTATTGTTAGCTCTTAGCCCCTTGCTGGCTTTTGGTTGTGTCCTTTAGCCACATGATAGCTCTTATCCCCTGTTAGTCTTTGGCTCTTGTTAGCACTTAGCCTCTTGGTAGCCCTTAGCACTTTATTAGCACTGAGCTTCCTCTAAGCACTTAGCATTTAGTCTTCATTACCCTGTAGCCTCTTGCTAGGCCTTAGTCACTCACTGGCCTTTATCTCGTTAGCACTCAGCCACCTGTTACCCCCCATTAGCCTTTAGTTTGTGTTAGACTACTGCTAGCCTCAATTAGCATTCAGATTTTGATTAGCTCATGCTAGCCCTCAGCCTCTTGTTAGCCTTTAGCTCATGTAATCTCATGTTAGCATAATCTCTTTAGCTTCTAGCCCTTTGCTAGCTTTTATATTGTTTCCTTTAGCCACTTGATAGCCCTTAGCCTCTCGTTAGCGCTTAGTCTGTCATTAGCCTGTAGCCTCTAGTTAGCCTTTTGCTACTTGTCAGCCTTTTGCTTATGTTAGCCATTAGCACTATATTAGCACTTGGCTCCGTTAGCCCTTCATTAGCCTTTAGCCACTTGTCAGCCTTTAACTCAGTAGCACTATGCTATTGTTAGCCCCGTACTAGCCTTTACCTTATTTAAACCATCACAACCTTTTGTTAGCCTTTAGACTCTTCTTTGCTCTTTGTTAGCCCTTAGCCACTTATTATTGGCCCTTAGCTTGTTAGCCCTTAGCCTCTTGTTACCCCAATTAGCCTTTAGCCTCTGTTAGCCTTTAGATCATGATTATCTATTGTTAGCCCTTAGTCTCTTCTTGTTAGCTCCTAGCCCCTTGCTGGCTTTTAGATTGTGTGTTTTAGGCACTTTTCAGCCTGTAACTCTGTAGCACTATGCTCTTGTTAGCCGCTTGTTAGCCTTTATCTTATTTTAGCCTCTCTTAACCCTTTGTTAGCCTTTAGACCGTCATTAGACCTTAGACCCTTTTTAGCTTCTTGTTAGCTCTCAGCTCCTTGCTAGATTTTAGATCGTGTTCGTTCCCTGTTAGCATGCTGTGACTCTGGTGCACTCACTTGTTGTTCTGACTCCAGTCGCACCCGAACACGGCAGCCGGATGTTTGTATTTATGCAGCACTTTCCCGTCAATGTTCCTGATGATGCTGGACCGAACAAGAGAAGGAACAGAGACTGAAGACGTCTTTTAAGACATGATCTAAAGTGTGGACTGTACCATCTATAAAACATAGTTTTATTTGGAGAACGGGCGTATAAACGTGAGATTATATTAGAGATATTGCTGTTGACTCTAACCAGAAGCCGTCTCCACTACACGTGGCGATCCGCTTTGAGTCCTTGTGGCTCCAGGCGATGCAGAAGATCCCGTTCTTTCCATGCTGTAAGAATAACACAAAAATCAACAACATTCCGATGCCATACCATACGCTCCTGAGGTGCTTTACTCGCCTCGTTGAATCGTGTGATCATTTTGCCCTTCTTCACGTCCCAGATGAAGGCCCCGTTCCTGGACGTGGCTCCTGCGATGCAGTTCAGGTCGCCTTTTAAATAGAAACATGAAAAAACAAACAAAGGAAAATATATTTTATCTCACTAGAGTTGAAGGAAGGACAGAGCAGTGTCTCTGGTGGACGGCGGCTCTCACCAGGAGCCCAGGACAGTGAGTAGATGACTCCCTCGTTTCCAGGGGATGTGTACACGGCCGTTAGGGTGTTAATGTCCCACACTTTGATCGTCCCGTCAAAAGAGGCCGTGGCGAGCAGGTCTGGGTCATCGGGCTTAAACTTACAGTCAAAAATGGTTTCTACGTGACCCTGAGGGAGAAACACAAACACACACACACACACACACACACACACACACACACACACACACACACACACACACACACACACACACACACACACACAGAAACACAGACACAGACACAGACACAGACACATTACCAATTAACACAGATCTCATTAGCCAGATCTAATTATTACAATGAGAACTGGATCATATTAGTAACAGATCATATTAGTACCAGAGCTCTTTACAGCCAGATCCCTTTACTATAGGACCTCATAATTACCCGATCTCATTACAACAAGATCTCAGCAGAATAATATCTCATTATATCTAGATCTCATTAGTAACAAGTCTCATTAGTACCAGATGTCATTAGATCAAAATCTCAACATCCGGTACTAATGTGATCTGGTACTAATGAGTTATAGTCCTAATAATAACTAGTTCTAATGTGATATGATACTACTGGGATCTTGAGCTAATGAGATCTGGCAATAATTAGGTCTGGTATCAATGAGATCCCATTCCAATCCATATCAGATCTGATGAATCCCATGTCTCATCCCATTACAATCAAATCTCATTAGAACTAGTTAGTATTATGACCAGAACACATTAGTACCAGATCCAACTAATACCAGTTCTCATTAGTATCCAGATCTTATTAAAACCAGGTCTCATTAGAACAGGGTTGTATTAGTACCAGAACTCATTATTACCAAATCCCATCAGTACCAGTACCATCTCATTAGTACCAGATGCTATTAGAACAAGATCCCTTTAGCATCAGATCTCTTTATAACCAGATCATACAGTGAGGCAAACAAGTATTTAGTCAGCCACTGATTGTGCAAGTTCTCCGACTTAGAAAGATGAGAGAGGTCTATAATTTTTGTCACAGGTACACTTCAACTATGAGAGACAAAATGAGAAAAAATCTAGGAAATCACATTGTAGGATTTTTAATGAATTTAATTGTAAATCATGGTGGAAAATAAGTATTTGGTCACCCTCAAACAAGCAAGATTTCTGGCTCTCACAGACCTGTAACTTCTTCTTTAAGAAGCTCTTCTGTCCTCCACTCATTACCTGTACTAATGGCACCTGTTTGCCCTCGATACCTGTATAAGAGACACCTGTCCACAGCCTCAAACAGTCAGACTCAAAACTCAACCATGGCCAAGACCAAAGAGCTGTCGAAGGACACCAGGAAGAAAATCGTAGACCTGCAGCAGGCTGGGAAGAGTGAATCTACAATAGGCAAGCAGGTTGGTGTGAATAAATCAACTGTAGGAGCAACTGTAAGAAAATGGAAGACATACAAGACCATTGATAATCTCCCTCGATCTGGGGCTCCATGCAAGATCTCATCCCGTGGGTCAAAATGATCATGAGAACGGTGAGCAAAAATCCCAGAACTACACAGAGGGACCTGATGAATGACCTGCAGAGAGCTGGGACCAAAGTAACAAGGCTACCATCAGTAACACACTAACGCCGAGAGGGACTCAGATCCTGCAGTGCCAGCGTGCCCCCCTGCTTCAGCCCGTACATGTCCAGCCCCCGTCTGAAGTTTGCCAGAGAGCATATGGATGATCCAGAAGAGGATTGGGACAACATCATGTGGTCAGATAAAACCAAAATAGAACTTTTTGGTAAAAACTCAACTCGTCGTGTTTTGAGGAAAAGAATGCTGAGCTGCATCCCAAGAACACCATACCTACTGTGAAGCCCATGGGGGGTGGAAACATCATGCTTTGGGGCTGTTTTTTCTGCAGAGGGGACAGGACGACTGATTCATGGTAAGGGAAGAATGAACAGGGCCATGTATCATGAGATTTTAATTCAAAACCTCCTTCCATCAGTGACAGCATGAAGATGGAACATGGCTGGGTCTTCCAGCATGACAATGATCCCAAAACAACACCGCTCGTGCAATGAAGGAGTGGCTCTGTACAAAGAATTTCAAGGTCCTGGAGTGGCCAGCCAGTCTCCAGACCTCAGCCCCATAGAAACATTTGTTGGAGGGAGTTGAAAGTCCGTGTTGCCCCAAAACATCACTGCTCTAGAGGAGATCAGCATGGAGGAATGGGCGAAAATACCAGCTGTGTGCCAATCTGCTGAAGACTTACATTGCTCAACAAAGGTTATGTTACAAAGTATTGAGTTTGAACTTTTTGTTATTTACCAAATACTTATTTTTCCACCATAATTTTACAATTAAATTATTAAAAAATCCCTACAATGTGATTTCCTGGATTTTTTTTCTCATTTTGTCTCTCATAGTTGAAGTGTAGCTATGATGAAAATTACAGATCTCTCTCATCTTTCTAAGTTGGAGAACTTGCACAATCAGTGGCTGACTAAATACTTTTTTGCCCCACTGTGGTATTGTTAAACCGAAATAATAAAAATAGTGAAAATCAAAAATTAGTACCAGATCAATTAGAAAGCCCATTAGCAGCAGATCTGGTACACCCATTAGTACCAGATGTTATTAGATCAAGATCTCATTAGCACTGGTTCTTGTTAAAACCAGATCTCATTAGAACAATATCCCATGAGAATCATATCTCATTAGAACCGAGTTGTATTAGTACCAGAGCTCATTAGAACAAGATCCCATTAATGCCAGATTTCAGTAGTATCAAATCTGATTGGTACTAGATCTAACTAACAGAACTCATTAGAACCAGAACTCGTTAGAGTTATAGTACTGGAACTCATTAGCGCTACAGGTACCAGAACTTATTAGAATCAGATGCCATTAGTACCAGATTCCATTAGAACCAAACCACATCAGATCTCATTAATGCCAGATCTCATTAGTATTAAATCTCATTACAGACATATCTCATTAGAACCACACCTCATTAGTACCCGATCTTATTAGAACAAGATCTCATTAGTACCAGATCTCATTAGTATCAGATATAACTATTACCAGATCTCATTAGAACAAACCTCATTAGTACCAGATCTCATTAGAACCATATCTCTTTAGTACTAGATCTCATTCATACCAGATCTCATTAGAGCCAGATCTCATCAGTATATGATCTCCTTAGGACCAGATCTCATTAGTACCAGATCTCATTAGTACAAGATCACTTCAGTACTAGATCTCATTAGAACAAGATTTCATTAGAACCAGATCTCTTTAGTACTAGATCTCATTAGCATCAGATCTCATAAGAACCAGATCTAAATACAGTCCGATACCCTTGGTACCAGATGTTACTATAACTAGATCCCTAGATCTCATTAGCACCAGACTTTACTAAAACCAGATCTCATTACCACTCTTTAGATAAAGATCTCTTTAGTACTAGATGTCATTCATACCAGATCTCGGAGGAAGTCCCACTTCTTGGCCCCCATGTCGTACAGACCGACTCCTCCGTCCATGAAGCAGCAGACGGCGTGTCCCGGGGGCAAGGAGAAGGCCTGGTTCTGGGACAGTGTGGGTGGAGGAACTGCCTCGCTTGTGGATGAGGTGTAGTGGTTCCTGGATGGAGATGACGAGCTAGCAGCTACAGACACAGAGAAAAAAAGAACAGAGTCTGATGGGCATTAGTTTGGGCACCAACTGATAACCACCTGACTGATTAGATGTAAAAAACCCTCACTCGGGGGGGGTCCCTCATTAATTACCCCATGTCATCACCCTCGCCCCCTGTTACAGCCCTAATAAATGCCAAACTCTTCCTGGCTGTGAGAATCGATCAGACCTTTCTTTGCAGGTGGAGAGTTCAGGACATGCAGAGCGTGGAATCCCGTCTTCTTCAGCTTGAAATTGTCCAGCGGCGTCGTTCTCGACACGTTCCACACCCTCAGCACGCCGACCTGAGAGTCTGAATGCACAGGAAGACAAAAACCCACTCAGGCTTACGCAAAAGACTTGGCACCCCCGGTCAAATGTCAGTAACGTCAAGAGGGATTTTCATGCGTGGAAAATTCAGATGCCACCGTAGTATTTTTTTAATGGCCTATAAGGAGGGCAGTTCTCTGGGCGAAAAAGCCGTTTTGATGCCAGAGATCAGACTGGCTCAAGCTGATAGAAAAGGCCACATTGGCCCCTCCTTCCAAGCTACACAAACAAGCCAGAAGGTTTTGATTGATCATTTTAAGAGCCATCCTTTATTCGTTACCATATGTACCGAATGTACTTCTCTCTTACCCCCCGTGATGAACATGCCCGGGGCTGTTGGCACCCAGGCCAGACACTGCACAGATGCCGCGGCGCTCGGTAAGCTGAACACGGTCACACAGCTCAGAGAGTCCGAGTCCAGCAGTCGGATCCCGTTGTGCATGTTGGCCACCAGCAGGTAGTCGTTACTCAGAGGGTCCCATTCCAGAGCCGTGACCGGATCCTCCTCGTCCGTACCCTCCAGAGACTCCGGGCGCAGGACGTGCTTCTGGTTCTTCGACCCTACAGAGATCATAAGAAGGCTTGGTTTTTGTCCACTCACATCTGGGAGAAAACAGGGCCATAAGCGACCGACATTTCCTCCCGGAATATGCTGAGAATTTTAAAAACGTTACTGGGTCACATTTAGTCCGGTTAGCACCAACACTCACCCGGCTGGAAGATGGACAGACTCCCGTCCGTGTGCCCAAACACCACTTTCCCCTTCTTTATGGGGTGCCAGCGGAACAAACAGATATCAGACAGGAAGCTATGAGCCTCCTTATGCACGGTGACCCCCGAGTCGGGTCCCGAAACGACCCACACGTACAGCGGACCGCGATGCGAGACGAACGCTACGCTGTCGCTCGTGTTCCAGCACCAGCTGATAGAGGCGGGGATACCTGCGTGGAACGGGACGACGTGGCTCTATTAGAATCACTTTTTAAGCGTTTATGGGCAAAAAAGAAAGTATTCGGACACACCTATCATCATTGATTTAAGGTGTATAAAAACCCTATTGGACATCTCTGGGATGAACTAGAACACGGATTGCGAGCCAGGCCCTCTCGTCCAATGCCAGTCTGGAAGAACGGCAACAATCTTCTCCACAGACACAGTCCAAAATCTTGTAGCCAGAACAACGGAAGCTGTTAGAGCTGCAAACTCCATATGAATGCCTATTTACTTAGAATTGGACATCCTAAAAGCTCCTGTAGGTGTAACGTGGAGGTGTCCCAATACTTTTGCCCATACATTTGAAGTGTAGCTTGAAATGAATCTACAGGATCAGTAGCTTGATTATGTATGTGTGTTTTTGTGTGTGTGTGTGTGTGTGTGGTGAAGCAGATGCCTTTAGTGTTGTCGAGTCGAGCGACCGCTTTCTGCTCGGCTACGTTCCAGATGATGAGCAGGTTATCTGCACTGGCGCTGGCGAACATGTCTGGGTTGTGTGGGCACCACGAGATGGCCGTGATGGTCTTCTTGTGTTCAGACATGATGGCTCGCAGCTTAAACTCGTTATACCTGTGGTCCAGCTGAGAACATCAGAGCAAATCAGAAAGAAAATCTACTCACGTCAACCTTTGTCTCATTAAATTGTACAGCCATAAACATCGTACAAAAAGAGCGCACAAAGCACTCGTATCCAGTGAGTCAAGAGTCTGGATCAATGAATCATTTAGCCATGGTCGTTAATCTTTCTGTTAATGGTTATGATATGTTAAGCTCCCATTCAGTGTCTGAATCAGTGAATCGTTCAACAACGATGGAGATTTGCATTTTTCTTTTCTAGAAGCCAGGATATGAATCAGTGAATCATTTGGTCATGACCGTGAGTCGCTTCTCTCTCATTCAGTAAGTCTGTGTTTGAATCAGTAAATCGTTTTGTTTCAACCAATGAAACATGCAGTCATCACTGAGACTCGCACCTTTGCCGTTAAGTGAGTTTGAGTCAGTGAATCATCTGATCATGACGGCGATCTGTTCCTCTGTTATTCAGAGAGTCAGTGTTTCAATAAAACAGTGTATCATTTAGTTATGGCACAGATTCCCTTCTCGCTCCTACAGAATCAGTGAATCATTCAGTCATAAACACTCTCCTCTCTCACTTAGTGTGGCGTAGTCATGATTCAAATTCACTTATTTTCCAAATGAGGGTCAGTGTTCAGTAAATCAATGTTTCATGATTCAGATTTGCTTCTCTTTTAAATGGAGGGTCAGTGTTTGAATCAGTCAATCATTTGGTCATTATCAAGAATTGCTTCTGTCAAATGGAGGGTCAGTGTTTGATTCAGTGCGTCATTTAGTCATGATCAATATTCGCTTCTTTTAAATCAGGGTCAGTGTATGAATGAGTGAATCATTTCGTCATGATTCAGATTTGCATCTATTTGAAATGAAGAGTTGGTGTTTGAATCGGTGAATCATTTAATCAAGATTTGCTTCCTTTTTCAAATGAGGGTCAGTGTTTGATTCAGTGAGCCATTTGATCGTGATTAAGATTTGTTTCCTTTTTTAAATGAATGGCCAGTATTTGAATCATTGAATCATTTGGTCATAATCAAAATTTGCCTCTTTCAAATGGAGGGTCTGTATTTGAATCAGTAAATCATTTGGAAATGAATGAGATTCACTTCTCTTTAATTGAGGGTCAGTGTTAGAATGAGTGAATCATTTGTTTATGAATGAGGTTCACTTCTCTATTATTTAGTAAGTCTGTGTTTGAATCAGTGATTCATTTAGTCATTATCAGAACTCCTTGTTAATCCTGCTATAAAATGTCATTCTTTGTTCATATCGAATTTAATGTTTAATCACACAGCTGATTGGCTCTCACGCCGTAGAACCAGGTGGGTGGGTTTACCTGGTAGACGTATATAGCGAGCGTAGCACAGTAAGCGAATCGATCTCCGCTAGCTGCACACACATCTTTATTCCAGGGCTGACATCCAGCAGCTAACAGTCCCACCTGCTTCACCTGAGACATCTTCACCTGCACCAAAAACAGTCACCTGTAACAAATCACTTAGATAAATGATTCAGTAAATGATTCAGCATCAGTCACTCAGTCACTATCAGTATCGGTCACTGACTCGTTCATGTTATGGAGTTAAAGTGGAGGAGTAGATCAGTAAAGAGCTGTTAGGGGTCAGTGAATCAGTGAATCGTTCAATCATGACTCTGTTCACAGAGTCAGTGTTTGAATAAAACAGTGAGTTGTTTGTTTATGACACAGATCCTCTTCTGTCTCTCATTCAGAATCAGTTTATGAATCAGTGAATCATTCAGCCATAACACATATTCACTCCTCTCTCACTTGGTTTGGCAGTGTTTGGATAATGAATCATTCAGTTCAGACGTTCAAAGCCAAGACTCATTCCTATCACCTTCAGTCAATACATTTTGGAATCAGCGAGTCATTGGATCATGACTGAGATTGGTTCCTCTCTTGTTCAGAGAGTCAGGTTTTGAGTAAAAGCATTTGTTGCTCCCATCCAGAAGTAGTATTTGAATCATTGAATCATTTGGTCATAACCAAGACTTACTCCTCTCTATTAGTTTAGCAGTGTTCGAATCAATGAATCATTCTGTCATAACTAAGATTAGTTATACTCCTCTGTTTTTCCACACATCAGTGTTTTGAATCAGTGAATCGTTCTTTTAAAATCAAGATTTGTTCCTCCCTCCTTCAGTTAGTACATTTCTGAATCAGTGAATCATTTCATCATGCAACCCCTGTCTAAGATTCATTCCTCTCTCTTTCAGTTGGTACATGTTTGAATCAGTGAGTCACTTGTTCTTTATGAAGGATATAAGTCCTCTCATATTCAGTAGGTCAGTGTTTGACTCTGAATCATTCAGTCATGACTGAGACTCACACCTCACCTTATTAGCGGGTCAACAAACGTTGAGGTTTGAATCAGTGACTCATTTGCTCATGACTGAGATTCTCTCCTGTCTTGTTCAGTCAGTCAGTGTTTGAATCAGTGAATCATTCAGTAATAATTTGGATTCACTCCTCTGTCATTCAGTTGGGTCATTTGTGAATCAGTGAATCATCCAGTCATAGTAACCTGGAATAGCATCTCTGTATTTCTACAGGTCAGTGTTTGAATAAGTGAATCGTTCCTCTCCACTTTAGTTGGCACAGTATTGAATCAGTGAATCATTTGATCCTGACTGAGACTGGTTCCTCTCTTGTTCAGAGTTCAGAGTCTGTGTTTAAAGAAAATGTTGTTTCACTCATTCAGAATCAGTGTTTGATTCAGTGAATCATTCAGTCATAACCAAGATTCACTCCTCTCTAACTTCGGATGTCAGTATTTGAATCAGTAAATTGTTCAGTTTCAAGTGAATTGTTCATTTCACCATTCAAAACCAAGATCGTTCCTCTTATCTGCAACTGGTACAGGTTTGAATCAGTGAATCATTCTTCTTTATGAAAAATAATGCCTCTTGTATTCAGCAGGTTAGTGTTTGAATATGAATCATCCAGTCATAACCGAGATTCACTCCTCCCTCGCTTAGTATGTCAGTGTCTGAATCAGTGATCGTTCAGTTCAGTTGTTCAAAATCAAGATTAATTCTCAACTTCAGTTAGCACATGTTTGAATCAGTGAATCATTTGTTCTTTATGACATATCGATCCAGTTTTATGGTAAGTGTTTGAATCTGAATTCGCAAATCACTTGTTTAGTGAGTCAACATCTGAATCAGTGAATCATTTAGACATGGCCCAGATTCTGCTCTCTCCTTCAGTGAATCTGCCAAAAACATGCCAGTAGGTCAATGATTATTAAAGGTGCCCGAGCTGGCTCCAGGCCAGATGTTCTTTCTTATCTCATCACAGTGGAACGAGCTGAAATTGTAGTCTGTGGTAATCCCTCAGACGCAGACTAGCATTAAATGCACTTTAGCATTCCTTTAATCGAGCCTCATTTTCGGATTTATGATGCAGGATATAATCATCAGTTAATAAAAACACACCACAGAGGGGTTATGAACGAGAGTAATAAATCCATTCTGACGTTAGCCTAGCCTCACGCCACCGCGGCTCTGGCCCTACCTCCATCTCATCGTCCCTCCTGCAGAACCAGCTGAGCGTCTCCATGTCTCTCTCCCTCTCTCTCTCTCTCTCTCACACACACACACACACACACACACACACACAAAACGATGGTTCACACACAGCAGGA
>JAJAGP010001395.1:114689-157189 GCA_025084515.1 Ancistrus triradiatus
TCCATTGTAAAAGGCGAATTAACTCTGACTCGACTGCACCCTTGTCCAGAAATTTTAAACAAAATGAAACTATAAATAACTAAGTGCTATCTTACATTAAAAATCAGAGTAAACAAACGAGAACGGAACGGAATCACTGAGAACGGAAGTTACGCATCCTGGAACGTGACCTGTGACTGCGCCCTCTTCTTCTTCTTCTTTCGGCTTCTCCCTTTATCAGGGGTCACCACAGCGAGTTAAAAGTTTCCACCTCACCCTATCCTCCACATCCTCTACTCTCACCCCAACTCCCTGTATATCTTCATTCACCACAACCATGTAACTCCTCTTTGGTCTTCCTCTCCGTCTCTTGCCTGGCAGCTCCATCTCCAACATCCTTCTACCAATATATCCACTATCCCTCCTCTGCACATGTCCAAACCATCTCAGTCTTCCCTCTCGGATTTTGTCTCCCAATTTTCCAACCTGTGCTTTCCCTCTGATGATCTCATTCCTAATCCTGTCCACCCTAGACACTCCTAAAGAGAACCTCAACATCTTAAGTTCTGCCACCTCCAGCTCTGCTTCCTGTCTCTTTGTCAGTGCCACTGTCTCTAAGGCCATACAACAAGGCTGGTCTCACTACTCTCTTATAATTCTTTCCTTCACTTTTGCTGCGACCCTTTTGTCACACAGCACTCCTGACACTCTTCTTCATTCACTGCCTGTACTCTCTTCTTCACCTCCTTTCCACACTCCCCATTTCCTTGGACAGTTGATCCCAAGTACCTGAACTCCTGTACCTTTGTGACCACTGATCCCTGTAGCCTGACTATTCCACCTGCCTCCCTTTCATTTACACACATGTATTCTGTCTTACTACAGTTGACTTTCATTCCTCTCCTTTCCAGATGATACCTCCACCTCTCCAAGTTCTCTTCTACCTGTTCCCTGTTCTCACTACAGATTCCTGTCTGACCTCATCTGTTAGTCTGTCCATCACCAGAGCAAATAAGAAGGGACTCAGGGCCGATCCTTGATGCAGTCCCACCTCTACCTTGAAGCTATCTGTCACTCCTACAGCACATCTCACCGCTGTCACGCTGTTGTCATACATGTCCTGCACTAATCTAACGTACTTTTCAGCCACTCGAGACTTCCTCATACACCACCACAGTTCCTCCCTTGGCACCCTGTCATAAGCTTTCTCCAAATCCTCAAAGACGCAGTATAGCTCTTTCTGACCATCTCTATACTTCTCCATCAGCAGTCTCAAAGCAAAAATTGCATCCATGGTGCTCTTCCTTGGCATGAAACCATACTGTTGTTCACACACTGTCACCACCTGTCTGAGAATAGCTTCCACAACGTTCTCCCAAATCTTCATTGTGTGGCTCATCAACGTTATGCCCCTGTAAGAGTCACAACTCTGTACATCACCCTTCTGCTTAAAAATCTGTACAAGTAAACTTTTCCTCCATTCCTCCGGCATATTCTCATTCACCAGAATTCCATTGAATAATCTAGTCAAAAACACCACTCCAAGCTCTCTTAGACTTTTCCATACTTCAACCGGTATGTCATCAGGTCCCACTGCCTTTTCATTCTTCATCCTTTTCATAGCTTTCCTCACTTCGTCCTTGCTAATCTTTGCTACATCCTGTTCCACAATTTCTACGCCATCCAACCTTCTTTCCCTTTCATTTTCGACATTCATCAGCTCCTCAAAATACTCCTTCCATCTTTCCCTCACCCTCTCCTCACCCGACAGTACATTTCCATTTCTATCCTTGATCACCCTGACATGCTGCACATCCTTGCCAGCTCTATCTCTCTATCTCGCCAGCAGATACAACTCCTCCTCTCCTTCCCTACTGTCTAACCTGTCATATAACTCATCGTAGGCCATCTGCTTGGACTTTGCTACTTCCCTCTTTTCTCTGTGCCGCATCTCCTTGTACTCCTGCCTACTCTCTTTAGTCCTGTCCCTGTCCCATTTCTTCTTTGCTGACCTCTTTCTCTGAATAACCTTCTGCTCTTCCTCGCTCCACCACCAGGTTTCCTTTGCCTGTCCAGAAGACACACCTAGTACCGTTCTACCCGTCTGTCTAATTACTGTTGCTGCTACTACCCAGTCATCTGGGAGCGCTTTCCTATCACCCAAAGCCTTTCTCAGCTCCTCTCCGAGCTCCTTACAACATTCTTCCTTTCTCAACTTCCATCATTTTGTCCTATGCTCTGCCTTTGTCCTCTCCTAACCACTAGAGCCATCCTGCACACCACCATCCGATGCTGCCTAGCTACACTCTCCCCTGCCACTACCTTACAATCACCAATCTCTTTTAAGCAACCTCTTCTACATGGATGTAGTCTACCTGTGTGCTCCTCCCTCCACTCTTAGAAGTCACCCTATGCTCCTCCTTTTGAAAATATGTGTTAACCACAGCCATTTCCATCCTCTTTGCAAAATCACCACCATCTGTCCTTCTAGGTTCCTATCCTTAACACCAAACCTGCCCATCACTTCCTCATCTCCTTTATTACCTTCACCAACATGACCATTGAAATCTGCACCAATCACCAGTCTCTCCTCCCTGGGAATGCTCTCAACCACTTCATCTATCCCCCACTCTCCTCCCGGTTGTCACAATGTCTCTCAACCAACTTCATCTACTCCCCCCAGAATCTCTCTTTCTCCTCTAATTCACAGCCAACTTGTGGTGCATAGCCACTAACAACATTCACCATTACACCCTCAATTTCCAGCTTCAGACATATTATCCTATCTGACACCCTTTTCACCTCAACGACATTCTTTACATAGTCCTCCTTCAGGACCACACCAACTCCATTTCTCTTCCTATCCACACCATGGTAGAACAGTTTAAACCCTGCACCAATGCTTCGAGCCTTGCTGCCCTTCCACTTTGTCTCCTGCACACACAAAACATCGACCTTTCTGCTCTGCACCATATCAGCCAGCTCTCTACCTTTCCCTGTCATCGTCCCTACATTTAGGGTTGCTACCCTCAGTGCTATATTCTGGCCCCTCCTGATTTCTCTCTGTCTCCTCACACGCCTCCCTCCTCTTCGTCTTCGGCAAACCGTAGTCCAATTTCCGCTGGTGCCCTGTTTGCTACCAGTACCAGTGGCGGTCGTTGTTAACCCGGGCCGCGACCGATCCGGTATGGTGAAATTATTATGAACTCGCATACTTTATTTGGCAAATGTTTTACACCGGATGCCCTTCCTGATGCAACCCTCACCATTTATCCGGGCTTGGGACCGGCACTAGAAATACCCTGTCTGAGCAAACTAGCGGCTGGTTTCTGTGACTGCACCCTCTGCTGTTCAAAAAGTGCAACTGCATTAGACGGCGTACTAAACAGGCCACATTTTAGCATCACGATGTGGCGTGTCACGATGTATCATCCCGTCCCTGAGCGAATGTCCTTCCTAGTAAAGTTCTGAGAGCACAGACAGTCTGACACACATCCAGGCTTCAGGTTTCATCACCAGCCTGAAACTAAACCCTGCTGTATTGAGCTTAAATGACGTCGTGCTCAACAAACCCTGAAGGCCGTGGCTGGAGGGAGATGGATCAACTCCCCCTCAGTGCAAGGTTTCAACTGATAGGAAGCGAGGTTTAAACGGAACGAGCTTTGCATTTAGTATAATGGTCATGTGCAGCCTTTCACAAAGACATTTACTTAAAAAAGTTCAGTAAGAACTTACAGAAATACCAATGGATTCCCTGGAAAAGGGAGAAAAATATTTGCAAGCTGAAATTATGGTAAGAAACAAAATATAAGTTTTACTTATTTCTGTAACTTAACACTTTTTTACTTTAACTGACTACATTTCAAAAGAAAAATCTGTACTTTTTTATTGGCTTTTATAATTTTTGTTCTTTTTTATTAGCTTTTATGAGTCTATTTATTGAGGCGCCTCACAGCTCCAGCGTCCCTGGGTTCGATCCCGACTGTGTCCAGGACTCCTCCCACAGTCCTAAGATGTGTGTGTTAGGTTAATTGGAGTCTCTAAAGTGCCCTTAGTGTGTGAGGGTGTGGCGGATTGGTGCCCTGTCTAGGGTTGTTCCTGCCTTGCACCCTGTGCCTTTCTAACACGTGGAGCATAATGCGTTCTACTCCCACGTTATTTGTAAGTGTACCTGCCCCGCAGCACTGCTGTTCCTGCATCACAGCTTCCCAAACCCGGGGCAAAAGGCTGAAGCACAAAGCTGTCATCACCTTGTAGCTCGTTTCCACTCCAGCCTTCACTAATCCACCACAATCCAACTAATCTGGTGTTAGAGCACCTGGCTGTCTCATTCACACACACACACACACACACACACACACACACACACCCCAGACGGAGCTGCTGCTCATTCAGGCACCGAGACGCTTGGTAAGCAGGGACACTAATGAAGCCTCGGTTCAGCCGGAGGGAAACGAAGGCAGAGTGTTTAGCTTCAGTAACGCTCTCTAATCAGTCTGAGGGACTGGGGGCTTGTTTCACACACTGGCAACCTCACATTGGTTATAAAGGACCTGCAGTATTGAGAAAGAAAAAGAAAATCAAAACAAAACTTATGGAATTTCGATTCCACTTATCGGTTCCAATTTTTATGGATGAAAAAAACCACACAGCAAGTTTTGAAAAAGAACAAACGTATATTAACATAAAGAAACATAAGACAAGAAACAAACAAACAAACAAACAAAACACAGAAAAGAAACGTCTTGATGCATGCTCAATGATCCAGGTAAGAAAATCCAAGAAATTGAATCAGTTCATCTGGACATAGATTTTATTGGAGAAACGTTTCGTCACTCATCTAAGTGACTTCTTCTTCAGACTGAAGAAGTCACTTAGATGAGTGACGAAACGTTTCTCCAATAAAATCTATGTCCAGATGAACTGATTCAATTTCTTGGACAGAAAAGAAAGAAAGAAAGAAAGATAGAAAGAAAGAAAGCCTAAAGATAATACTGAGAAAGAAAGAACAAAAGAAAAATAGAAAAAAAATAAACAAAAGAAAGAAAGACAGAAAGAAAGACAGCCTAAAGTAAGAAAGAAAAATAAATAAATAAAGAAAGAAAGATAGAAAGAAAGAGAATACTAAGAAAGAATGGAAAGAAACAAACAAACAAAACACAGCAAAGAAAGGAAGAAAGAAAGAAAGAAAGCCTAAAGAGAATACTAAGAAAGAAAAAGAAAGAAAGAGAATACCAAGAAAGAATGGAAAGAAACAAACAAACAAAACACAGAAAAAGAAGAAAGAAAGAAAGAAAACCTAAAGAGAATCCTGAGAAAGAAAGAAAGAAAGAAAGAACGAAAGAAAGAAAGAAAGAAAAAAAGAAAGAAAGAAAGCCTAAAGAGAATACTGAGAAAGAAAGAACAAAAGAAAAATAGAAAAAAATAAACAAAAGAAAGAAAGACAGAAAGAAAGACAGCCTAAAGTAAGAAAGAAAAAGAAAGAAAGAAAGAAAGAAAGAGAATACTAAGAAACAATGGAAAGAAACAAACAAACAAAACACAGAAAAGGAAGAAAGAAAGAGAGAAAGAAAGAAAGAAAGAAAACCTAAAGAGAATCCTGAGAAAGAAAGAAAGAAAAGAAAGAAAGAAAGAAAGAAAGCAAGCAAGCCTATAGAGAATACTGACAAAGGAACAAACAAAAGACAGAAAAGACAATAACAAAGAAAAAAGAAAGAAAGCCTAAAGAGAATACTAAGAAAGAAAGAAAGAAAGAACGAAAGAATGACTGTTCTCATTTCTGATGTTAAAATCAGGCTGACCAATCAGAGCTCGGTCGCCGGGCAGAACAGCTCATCAGAGAGCTTATAGGACGAGCAACAGGCTGCCTCTAAGAACATGGATATTAAAGAAAAGCTGTGGTGGAATAGAACTGAAAGGCTGGAGAATGATGGAGATAAAGCTCACAGGGACTGGATGGAAGCGTCTGGTTATTTATCCAAGTGTCTGTTCATGATCACAGAAACACAAACCAGAGCTAAAGAGAAGAAATTAAAGAAAGCAGAAGCAGGGAGTTTTCAGAGAGTTTAGACAAAAATCAAGGAGCACTCGGCGTGAAGGAAACACTGCATTAAAAATTGCACATTTTTTTCGTGCAAAAAAATGGTACTCGGTGTGAAAAGGCCTTAACGCATGTTATGAATGAATGGGTGCCAGACCCCCAGAAAATCCCCCTGTATAAGATGATCAGCATTAGTGGAGCTGTACTGTACAGGGGCTCCTGATTTAGGATGGGGATATGTTCAACAAATCCATCTTAAGCTAAATATGTCACGGACTGTGGTAGCCTAGTGGTTAAGATACTGGACTCTGAACCAGAAGGTCCAGGGTTCAAATCCCACCTCTGCCAAGCTGCCACTGTTGGGTCCTTGAGCAAGGCCCTTAACCCACAATTGCTTGGATTGTAAGACTGTACCAATTGTAAGTCGGGGTAAGGGCATCTGCTAAATGCTGTAAATGTAAATATAGTCTGTGCTGTATCATATTACACATTAGCACAGATTAAATCATTACACAAAGCTTAGTTTATAATAAAGCATTAATAAATCTCATGTCATTTAGTGAGTCATGGATTGAAAGTAGAAAGTCAAAAAACACTTACTCTATTGATGTACTCTAACTGCTCAGCCTGACAGCCAAGAGGATTCGGTTCCAGTTTTCCTTTCGGTTGGCTCTTATTGCAACCTTTTTAGGACTCATTGAGATTTATTTGCACTAAGAATACAGCACTGTACAAATAAAGAAAAACACAACAAACACAGCGCAGATCTGCCCTGAGAGAGAGCTCCTGTGAATCTGAATCACTGTTTACTGAATCGTGAATCGAGTTTGGGCTGAAACGAGTTGCATGGTTCGACTCATAAAAGTTTAAATTTGACAAGGTGGTCGAGAACTGAGGTACCACTGTACCTGATCAGCTCTAAGTGATGAATACAGAAAGCTGATTCCCATTCAGTAAAAAAAACTGTATCTGGTTTCTAAGGCAGGCTGTTCCTAAGATCCACTGTTCTACCAGCAGAAGCTAATCAGAGTGAGATCCTGGTGTTAGAACCAAAGCACGGCACCAGCCTTATCATTTACATTCCTCAGCTAGGGATTCCTCATCAGTTATATGAAGCTAGAGAGAGAAAGAAAGAAAGAAAGAAAGAAAGAAAGAGAGAGAGAGAGAGAGAGAGAGAGAGAGAGAGACTGCCTGACTGTATAATTTTTTTTTATCTGAAGCTCTTAATGTGAATGTTCTGAGTCAGAAATGTTAGAGTCGGAGTTCTAGATCATCAGCAGCTGGTCGGGTTAATCAGAGCTGGGCTTAACAGATCCATGAATGAAGCTCCGATCAGCCGGGGATGGTGTTTAATGAGAGATGCCGAGTTTAACACTAGCAAAGGAAATCAGAAAGAAGGAGCTGCTGGAACTGGCGGAGCTGCTGATGCTGTATAACTCTCCCGGAACATTTCTGCTAAACCATCAAACCAAACCCAGCTAGAAGCTGCTCCAGTTCATTGTCAGTTTTTGGACTAAAACTGGACTCTGTCAGATACAGGTAGACTTCTAACATTATAGCATGGAGCTGAAAAGTCGGAGCAGTACTTCTGTCTGTTTATAAACTATAATCGTTGTTAGAACAGAAACAACGAAGCATCCAGAACGAATGCAAAACAAAATCATAACGGTGCAAGTGCACAGAGAATGCAGACACGCTCAGTTCTGCCCACAGAAAGTGCAAATAAATAGCAACACGAACACCTTCCATGTCCTCATGTAATCCTGCACGTGTGTGGAAGATTTATTAAAGGACTGTAAGAGCAGATCTGTCCTGATCCACCACTGGATTTCGGTGCTACCAAATAAACACTTTTCTCCTCTCTCTGTTTGAATCGCCCGTATATAACAAACCACCGGCTGCTCTTTCTCCTCCTGTGCTCATAAACGAGCTTTCCAAGGCACCGTGCATGCCCAGATTAACCCCAAATCCCCACTACGATCTCCAGTACGAGCCCCAGTGCTGCATCCAAGCTCCGACACGACCTGCAAACCTGCTTCTGCTGCATTCCTGACCTCGCTTAAGGAACGCGTTCGCTTTAGAAGGAGGGGTGTAAATAAGGTGTATTCCTTACCTGTCCGTGCGTGTGCAGATTGGGGCTTTATTGTCAGCAGATCCGCTTTTAGGACGGAGATCCACCAGCTCACGTCCTCCTCATCCCCATTGTAGCATACACACAGCTGCAGTTACCGCGTACAGCCCGCAGGGGGCGAAGTGAACGGGATGAATGGA
Source organism: Ancistrus triradiatus (assembly GCA_025084515.1). Lineage (NCBI taxonomy): Eukaryota > Metazoa > Chordata > Actinopteri > Siluriformes > Loricariidae > Ancistrus > Ancistrus triradiatus. The sequence continues at coordinate 122,980 of JAJAGP010001395.1, forward strand.
CCGGAAGAATTAAAACGCGTTTTAGACACATTTAGGTTTTTTTTTTTAAGCCACACTGTACTTACAGCGTCTACGATATCGGTTTGTGTCTAGACGCCGATTAACACGTGTTGTGTGTGGATATTTTCACGTTAAGCGTATTTTTTTGAATGAAGACGCAAACAGTGCAGATAGTCGGTCCGGTGTTACCATGACAACATTGTTTACGCTAATCCTGAGTAGGAACGATCCAATCACAGGCACACAACTACACGTATTTATCATAATATACACGTATATTAAATTGATATATGATTTCAATCGTTTTAAATCTAATTTAAAACAATTAAATCAATTAATCAATTACGGTTTGGTTCTACTCAACCGTTTCCGTGGCCGGACGCGTTTCACACACTTGCTGGATTAAATACACGAAATAGACTAATAAAAACACACAAAAAGGATCTTACAGGGTTTGTATGGTGTATATTTTGCAAAATTTAAATGATTAAATGTAAAGACATGGACGAACTACTTTAAAGCAAGATGTGCTCCTGAAGTTAGAGTCGGTCAGAGTGCATTGGTGCCGTCTTGTGGCGAAGTGAAAGTATTGCAGCACATTTGCTCGGGTTAATAGATTTTGAGGCAATAAAAACCATTTATATTGATTATTAACTGGTTTTACATCCTGCATTTTAGATTTGACTGACTTTATTAGAAATATTAAACGTTGTAACGATTGGAACGTGTTGTATTCTTCATAAAAGTAAATAAATAATGAAATATATATTAACTGGTAGCATATACGAGTCATTTCACCGATTGGGTGCCATTTGCTTGTTATAACTCTTAAAAATTAAACTTCATGTCCCATATTTTTTCCAACACTGAATCTAGCAAAACACACGTTTAACTATTTATAATGAGTATCGACCAATCTCAGGCAACTTTATTTTATTTTGAACATGGTTTCTGCTGTTTTATATAAGTAAAATGTGTATAAAACTAAAATGTGTATTTCAAGGGAAATTTCCAATGGAAAAAAATAAAAGGGACTGCTAACAAATGCTATTTGTCAGTGTTCGCGGTGGTTTTTATTAAAGTTTTATATTATAGACCTTAAATTTGCAATTGTATCAGTGCGCAGGACACTTTGCTTAATAATAAAATGGTGTTGTTGTTTTTTTTAAACAGTTAATAATATTAAATATCTATACAGTACTGTGATGGAATGGCTCTTATGCCCACATTCGAGCACTACCGTAACGTGACTACCAGATGGCGCCAAACACTACAAAATAAATATAATCTCTGCTCTAAAAGCATGTAAAAGGAGTTGCATGTTTTAAATATACCCCACAATTACTTGCGCATTTGACTAATTAGTGTATGGACATATTATATTAGTATATATTATATTAGTATGACTATTAGAATTAAGAATATACGCACATTATGTCGTTCCTGTGTAGAGACCTTAAGCACTTCTGTAATTCCACCACCAGATGTCGCCAAATTCTATAAAGTATCTCTCCTTAGGGCTCAGGCTCTAAACAGATAAAAAAACGCAAAGAAATAATGTTTTTTGGAACAGTATATCGTTATAATAAAGTTGTTAACACACAAAAATGAATAAATATAATAATTTCTGCGACTGGTGCCATGATAAATGCAGGACTGAGCGTGCTGGATTAACTATTGGATCACATAACATTGATCTGTAGGCTTTTTAATAACACGGATTACAAGACTATTATTACTAAGATTATTATTACGTTATGTATTCATGTGTTTATTTTCAAGGTTGCTCCAGAATCGGTTCCCCCGGATTTGTGTAACCATGAGTTACACCAACATGTAGGAGTTAACTGAACACTGGCTGAGTTAATTCTTTACTACAGATCATGCTCAGCACCTCAGTGGTTTTTGCAGACTGACTGTTTTATGAGCTAGCAGTGAGAATAATTATTGCACTTCTCTCCACTCCCTCCTCCTCCAAATCCTCCTCCTCCTCCTCTGAGACTCGAATCTGATCCCAGACTGAGTGACAAACCAAACACTGCTGAGAGAGACTGTGGATTAATCAAGCCAGATCTCAACACTGCTGTTCACATTTCATCCAGATTTCTCAAAATGGGTGAGTCCAGAACTTTCCAACCTTCTGTCTCAGCTGGAGAAGGGTTAGAGCAAAGCGCCGTTCAATTCAACTCCATCTAAACTACACACTCCATTAAACAGAGATAAAAGTTCATTTAACTCTGCGTGTTTAATAATCAGTGTAGGTGTTTGTTCAAAGTCGTTTATGTTCGTTAAGATCTGGAGGTGTTTAAGTTCTGTAGAAGTTTGTTAAGTTCTGTGGATGTTTATTAAACTCTGTAGAAGTTTGTTAAGTTCTGTAGAAGTTATTTTTTACTGTAGATGTTTGTTAAGTACTTTAACATGCTCATTACATTCTGTAGATTTTGAAGGCTGTAAACGTTTGTTAATCTCAGTAAATGTTCGTTCAATTATGTAACTGTTTGTACTGTAGAAGTTTTTTTTACAATGCTGTAGATGTTAAAGTTTTGCAGATGTTTGTTAAGTTCTGTAGAAGTTTGTTAAACTCTATAGATATTAAGTAATCTCAGCAGATGTTCCTTACACTCAGTAGGCTTGTATTAAATGCTGGTGACATTCAGTAAACTCTGTAGATGTCAAGTTCTGTAGATGTTTGATAAGTGCTGTAGAAGTTTGTTATGTAGATATTTGTTAAGTCCTGTACATGTTTGTTAAGCTGTAGACTTTTTAAAGTTTTGTTATAACTGTTCGTTATATTCTGTAGCTGATCGTTAAGTTCTGTAGATGTTTGTTAAGTTCTGTTGATGTTCGATAGGTTCTGTAGACATTTGTTAAAAACTTTAGAGATGTTAAGATCTGTAGACTTTTATTAAATGCTGGTGACATTCAGTAAAGTCTGTAGATGTTCGTTGAACTCTGTTTATGTTTGTTAAGCTCTGTAGAAGTTTGTTAAGTTCTGTAGAATTTTTTTTAAGCTCTGTAGATGTTTGTTAAGTTCTGTAGAATTTGTATTTGTAGAAGTTTGTCAGAGTCTACAGATGTTTGTTAAATTCAGCTTTTATACATTACGTTCTGTAGATGTTTGTTAAGGTCTGTAGAAGTTTTTTTTTTCTCTGTAGATGTTCGTTAGGTTCTGTAGAACTTTGTTAGACTATAGCGTTCTGAAACTTTGTAGAAGTTTGTTGAACTCTATAGATGTAGATGTTTGTTAAGGTCTGTAGAAGTTCTTTAAATTCTGTTTATATACATTAAGCTCTGTAGATGTTCGTTACACTCTGTAACCTTTTAGTAAATGCTGGTGGCGTTCATTAAACTCTACAGATGTTCATTTGGGGCACAAAAGACTTTTGTGGCCACAAGTATTGGGACACATTCTTTCTGTTTGCTATATTTCAAGAACTGTTGTAGTTGTTTCAAGAAATGCAGTTCTAGTCAAATCATTGTTTTCTACACTTAGTTTTCAGGCATAAAAAAAATGAACGGAGAAAACAGACAGAGAAAGTAAGAGTTAATTTGGTGAATATTTAAATTGTTTCTGATCATCCATGAGGGCTGAGATCATTTCCTCTTTGTGTTGTACTGAATGTAATATGAATTGTTGCTTACTTCCATTGCATAACTGACGGTTGGACTGCCGAGGAATCCGATCCTGTAGGAGGAGAAACTCAGCAGGAGATCATTTATCATATCTAACCGCTTTCCTTCAGTCTCCTCAGAGAGAAAGAAAATAAAACAGATAAAGAGAGCAGTCCATGCTGTAAGAACATTTCTGATGCACCATGAGCTTCCTGCTGTGTGTTGATTTGTAGTTGTGTAATCAGGTTATCTTTAGACGTTTGTGGGTCATTGTGTCGTGCGTTGGTGTTGGTCTGTTTGGTTATGATCTCAGGACAGAATAAACATTCGATTTTGAAAAAAAATCAAACCTTGGATTTCACATCACCTTTAGGGCTCCAACTGCCCAGGCCCTAACCAGCAGCACAGGGTGCAATGTGAGAACCAGCAGTAGAAAGCATGCCAAAGGATCCAACACAGGGTAGCTTACACACACAATTACTCACTCACCCAGACTGGGACACTTTAGAGATGCCAACTGACCCAACGCAAGTCTGTGCAATGTGGGAGGATCCAGCGTATCAGGTAACTCATGCAGACATGGGGAGAACATGCAAACTCCACAAAGACCAGGATGAGAATCATAATAATAATAATAATAATAATGATAATGATGATGATAATAATAATAATTTTTATTATTATCATCATTATTATTATTATTATTATTATTATTAAGGTTATTATTATTATTACTATTATTACATTACTCCCACAGGGGCCCGAGTTCTGGCGATGCCTTTTGAACACCTCGGGCATCAGTCACAGGCATGATTTGCTGTTTCTGAAGGAGGGGAGGCCGGTCTGGGGATCAACCCCTGGCGGTGCCACAGTTACTGATGCTGGCTCTGTGAGGGACTGGAGTTCTGTGCAGCGCTCCTTTAGGCGTGGGTCCTCTGCTCTGTCCGACAGAACACTTCCCATAAACATCTCGGCCCCCGGACGCAGTTCTGGACGTGGTTTTGATATCGTAGTGATGTAAGATCGGTCGCGGTTCCTCTGAACACAGAGCCTCTGTGTGTTTGATGTTCGATTGTAACTTATATAACGTGTTTGATTCTTTGTCTCGGTCTCGTCTCGCCCTGAGCGCTGTAATTTATTCAGCCAGTCACATGAGGGATAAAGAGCTGCTTTATCAGACGCCTCTGTGCCTCCTCCAGACATTCTCCTCTTGTGTGTGGGGCCTTTGACGGGACTAACAAGCGACCCCGTGTTTGTCTTTCCCCCTCCAGCGGGGTATTCTTTCCCGCCCCCCCCTCCCTCCTCGCTCCCCACACCAGGGGGTAATGTCAAGAATTTGGACTGGGGCTACAGCTGGAGACGTAAAGCACAAACTGCCAGGACGGTCTTAGTTTGTAACTTTTTGCACAAGACCTACTTTTTTTTCTGGAACTTGAACTATGATGTGCTATGTAAAGGTTTGGGTACGATTACTTTGTATGGAACCCAGTATATTTTTGTGGAACTAGAACTAAAACTAGAACTAGATGGCACAGGTTGGGCTTTTAGTCGCACTATGAAGGTCAGGTGGTGCGTTTATATAATCCTGTGATGGACTGGTGCCCTGTGCTGGGTGTATCTCCGGCTACGCCCACCGAAGTCCGGGTTAGGCTCCAGACTTGCCCTCTTGACCCTGTCCAGGATGAGTGGGAGTAAAACAGGATGCTTTACTCTTGCTTTTGAGCTTTATTTTAGAAGGAGCAAGGAGCATTTTTAGTTCTTGCATCTAGCTAGAACCAGTTTGTGGTTTCTATTTCCTTCACTTTCTGCTTCAAATAAATCCAGCACGTTCGTAATCGTACTGATATCTAATGATGATTCAATAGTTGGTATCATAACCAGACATATCAAGGAGATTCACGTCCATTAATGGTCAGATTGGTGCTCTAAGACACCAGCAGCTTCTTTGTTTGATAAGTAAAGGAATGCTGCATTTATCGACTTTGTTACGTTCAGTGAAACAGATCGTTGACTGAAATGGTCGCTGGCCAGACATTACCATAGTCATGTTTCTTTGCTGCTGTAATGTAAAGAGGGTATATTCACAAGAAAACTGCATGCAAACGATACGCAAAGACGACAGAGATACCGCTGAAAACTGTTATACACACGCTAAACCTTTGTTCATCTAGGAAAGTATTAGGAACAACATGGAAGATCAGCCAGATGCACCAGAGACTCTGTGAGTGAATGTGAACCAGTTTATATAGTTATAGGTTAGAGAGAACATACACAAAGGAGTACTACTTACAATAGGACAGGTACACACACGTACCATTTACAGCTTGGTATAATTAAGTAACGGAAAGTCATCCACACACACAAAAGTCTCTAAACACATCAACCGAGTCAGAACAGAACCTAGAACAAATGGGAGCAAGCACGAGCACGACCGGCAAGTTAGTGAGCTCGAGTGAATGACGGACCTGTGCTCTTTAACTCCCGCCTCTGCTCGTGGATCCGCAGCATTCACTGGCTGTTTTACAGCCACAACATCTGGAGTTTTACTTCCATGTTCTACATCCCTAAACCCCTAAAGATGTTAAACGTCCCTAAAAGGTGCTGATCAAGTCAAGTCAAGTCAGATTTATTTATATAGCGCTTTTTACAATGGAGCATTGTCTCAAAGCAACTTTACAAGTTTAGATTATCTCCTAATAACTACGTCCAATCCCAAATTGAGCAGGCCTAGGGCGACAGTGGCAAGGGAAAAACTTCCCTAGTTCTAGAAGAAAAACCTTGGGGGGAACCAAGGACTCAAAAAGGGACCCAACCCTCCTTGAGTGGCGGCGTAGATGATAAATCAAGAGCGAACTAAAAGTCATGGAGTCAAAGTTTCGAATAGAATGTGAAGTATGCACATCGACATAAGTGGCAAGATGGCCCGGGTATGATGATTAAATCTAAGAGCGAAACTAAAGTCATGGAGTCATGGTCGAAATTTAAAAAATAAAATGTGAATTATGCCACAGTGGAGCTCCATCAGATGAACATCATGTGTGGTGGCCGGAACTGCCGGAACACATCTCGGAAGAGAAAAACAGGAAAAAAATGTAATTAGTTATTGATTAAGAGGCACAGTGTTTTTTGTCTATTACAATCACTGATGCCCATGTCAATCCACTGATGCCCAGTGTAGCATTGGAGACCCCGGCAGCATTAGGCTATAGCAGCATAGCTAGAAAAGGCTAGAAAGAGGAGGGAACTGGAAGGAAACACAAGCCAAGGGAGGATCACATTGAGACATTGGCACCCCCCACGAGCGGCGGCAAGAAGACAGGAAGCAAGGGAAGAACCCCAACGGTCTCTGATCACCATAAGACCTCTTTTATGACTAAATGAAAACCCCCAGCTCTGCCCCTTATTCTAAGGCAAGGGTGGCATCTGAGTCAAGATCATCGGAGGACCCAGCCTAGTTCAGCCAGGGACCCGCCCACTAATCGACAACTATCCCGGCTAGGGCGCGACAAGGCAGGGGCAGGCCAGGGGGACATGACTTCAGACTCCGGCCCTCAGCAACCCAAACCATGCAACCTGGTCTAAATCTAGTCAAAAGCCTGCGTAAAATAGGTATGTCTTTTAGCCTAGGACTTAAAAAAAAAACTTTGGAGGGTGGATTCTGATTCTCGAAACGAAAAAAAAAGTGGGAAGTTTTATTTCCATAGTTGGGGGGCCATGCATGAGAAAGCCTTTCCCCTGCTGTGACTTCTTTAATTCTAGGAACTAAAAGAAGTCCTGTACCCTGCGAACAAAGTAGACGAGCTGGATTGTAAAACTCTAAGAGGTCACTCAGATAATGTGGGGCCAGGCCATGTAGAGCTTTATAAGTTATAAGAAGTATTTTGTAATCAGTGCGGAATTTGACTGGTAACCAGTGTAGTGATGATAGAACAGGAGTGATATGATCAAATTTTCTAGTTAGATTTAGCACTCGGGCAGCTGCATTCTGAACTAACTGAAGTTTATTTATAGATTTACTAGAGCATCCAGTAAGTAAAGCGTTACAGTATTCCAACCTTGAGGTTATAAACGCATGAACAAGTTTTTCTGCATCATTAAAAGAGAGGATATTTCTAAGTTTAGCGATATTACGTCATTGAAAGAAAGCAATTCAAGTGATGCTGCTAATGTGTGCATCAAAAGAGAGATCTGAATCAAATGTGACACCTAAGTTTTTTAAGACGGACTGGGCAATACTGGACAGCCCATCTAGATTTAGGATAGAGTAACTAACCTGTCTCTCACAGCCTTTGGGTCCCACTAATAGGGCACCTCAGTTTTATCTGAGTTAAGTAAGAGAAAATTAAAATAACATCCCAATCTTTTAATTTCCTTTACAACAGTCCTCGATTTTGTTGAATTGTAAGGTCTGTCATTAGGTTTGGCTGATATGTAACAGCTGTGTATCAGCTGCATAGCAGTGGAAATTAATGCCATGCTTACGAATAACTGAGCCTTTAGTTGGCAAGCATGTACAGAGAGAATAAAAAGGCGGGCCAAGCACTTGTGCCCCTGGAGGGGGGACACCCCATACTACTTCACTTTTGAGAGCTTAGATCTTAGATTATTTATATGAACAATACTGGTACGGTTCCCAGTCAGTTTAAGGTAGGATTAAAACCAAGAAAAGTGCTGATCCCTAATACCTACAGTATGTTCTAGTCTGTTTAGTAAAAAAACTCATTATCTATAGTGTCAATGCTTGCACTTAAATCTAACAGAACAAGGGGAAAAGAAAAAAAACGAAAACACACATCCCTTATCTGAGGACATAAAACAAGTTCATTATTAAGTACCCTAATTTATGCTGTTTCAGTACTATGATTGGGGCCCTGAAGCCAGACTGAAAATGTTTCATAATTTCATTCCCTTGGGGAGGTGACTACAGAGCTGTTGAATAGACGGCTTTTTCTAAGATTTTGGACAGAAAACGGTAGATTTGAAATTGTTCTGTTAATTAGATATCACACAAGGGTCAAGATTGGCTTTTTTAATCATTGGTCTATGATTCTTAATTAGATATCACCACAAGGTCAAAGATGGCTTTTTTTAATTCGTGCGTTTGAGATAACGGCAGACTTAAAGGATTCGGGCACATAACTAAGGTAAGGGATGAATTATTTTAAAAATAACTAACACTGCTCTAATAACACTAAGGTAATACTTGTTTGAGTAAACTTGTAGGAAAATTGGAATTCTAACAAACATGTTTGATGAACTTAGACGAGCTGATCAAGTGCGGATAGTTCAAGTATTAGTAATCGGGGTAAAAGGTGGTTGGGGTTATTACGGTAAAAGGATTCTAATCTTGATTTTACGGCTAATTGAACAGATGTCTTCACTAGTGCTGCATCTGGAGGTTTTGCTGAACAGTTTTGGTGATGTTGATTGAGCATTGAGATCTTCTGTGGCCTAATTTTTTCTATCTTATCATTAAAGAAAGTTCAAGAAATCATTACTGTTTTTTTTTAAAAATTACACAGAATGGGAGCGGGAGTCACTTTCTGTGGGGGTTTTTTGTTTAATTTGGAGACTGTATTGGTATTAAAGAGAAATTTCTTGGATTTTATTTCTTATTTTTCTCTATGATTGAAGAGAAGTATTGCAGCTTTTAGCTTTAGTGAGGCATGCTTATACTCTGCCATCCCTGTCCCTCCAAGCAAAATCTTATCACCCACCTCCAATTTACATGTTTCCACTTGCCGCTCTAAAATGCCGTTGTTCTTTGCTTTAAGGTAACGGGGTGTGGTCATTATAACCATGGTGCTAGCCTTTTTTCCCTAATACGTTTGAGCCTAGCAGGGGCAGTCCGTGTCCAGGGGTTGAGCGAAAGCACACATTCTATTGCATAATGCTCATTTACACACTCACGCATGATTTATTCTCCGTAGGTGATATTAAATTTTTACGGTCCTGGTAGTTTTTTTAATAAACGCAGCTGGAGTAGCAGGTATGTAGAAGATGTGATAGTGCGCTTGTGTGTGTGATTAACGAGGCAGAAGGATTTTATTTATTTTAGAGATAGGCTCAAATACTAAAGAATAGTGACTGAAATCGAAATCACTTTGCTTTGCTGGGAGGGGGGAAAGGGGGAAAACATCAAGGTTTATCTATATTGATACCATGTTAATGGTTAATATTAGATCTAAAGTATGATTACAGCAGCGGGGGTGGTCCCATCACATTCTGAGTGATACCCTGGATTCTAAGATGGACTCGAAAAGCAAAATTTAAAGTGGATCCTGCTCATTGTCAAAGTGAATATTGAAATCACCTACAATTAAAGCCTTATCTGTTGACAGTAGTAAGCAGGAAAGAAAGTTAGCAAATTCCTGAAGAAATTCTGAATAGGGAGCAGGAGGACGGTAAATAGTGATAAGCTGATCCTCCTTGCTTTACTGTTGGCTGTGGATAGTTCCTCGATCCTTCACATGACATTCTGTATCTCCATAGTTCATAAATTTTGACCCAGGGGTACATAAAAACCTTCTTTATGTAGAGTTAGTGTTTCAGGGTGTGAATTCCTTTCTAACAGCTTCTTCGCTCATGATTTAAGGCGCCCGAGCTCTAAGAGCTCTTAATCGCCCGATTTTGTTCCACCTCAGCCTGCATAACTGGCATAAACTCTGCTTCATGCTCCGAATGGTTTGCTTTATCCAAGAGGGATGGAAGGCAGACCGATCTCCATACAGACTGATCTGACACTGTGCTTGAAATGCTGATAGCGAAACATGCTGAATGAGCACAGAGCACAATGCGCCGGTGGAAATGGGGAGCATCTGGACATCGCCCACCTTCCTGTGTGGAAAAGCGAGGCTGGATATTTTAAAAACAGACTCCAAGGTCACCTGGCCCTGGCAGCTCACGTATTTTCCGTCCTAAATGATCTCGTGAGATGTGCGGTGTAAGATTTCTAGAACAATAAACAGTTGGAGGAAGACGTTCTGCTCTTCTCGTCAGTTCTGCTGAGTTCTTCTCTGTTCCTCTTTTCCTCTGCCTGTTTTCCCTTCTGTTTGCACCAAAAACAAAGCCAGAGCTGTTCCAGAATCGCACCGTGTGTGTCTCGGTTGGTGATTTTGTGAAGCCCAGACAGATTCCACCCACAGGATTGTGGAACAGTTTTACAGATCAGCAGGCGTCCGGCTAAAATATCAGCCACTTAACTAACCGACAGATTATTTTTTATGAAGTCTGCTCTGAATATTTATAAACTGACACATCGTAAACATCGTAAATGTCTTAAAGCGGCAGTCACATGTCAGATGTAAAGATAAAGCTCTGAAGCTAAATGTTGGGAGGTCAAATAGCTGTAGATCTTTTATCTCAGAGACTGAACGTGACGTTTGTCTCAGCTAATCACATACAGTTTGTTATGCTGTAGCAGAGCTTTTGAGGAATTCAGGTGGTGTGGTGTAACTCTCCGTAGATTTGGACATACTTCAGATCTGCCCTAGTTATCTTAGTCGACTGATAAATGGCGTGATTTGTTGATTTTCAAAATTCAAATACATTACAGAACCTCAGCGTCAGACCGGGATTTGACTCATCTGCTAGAAATTGACTCAGACTTGCACACTAGAGACTTGAGACTTTAATTTGCATGATAGAAACTTGAGAATCGACTTGAGACCTCACATACTGGAGAACTGAGACTCAGCTCAGACTCGCACCCTAGAAAACCGAGATTTTAGCGTACGCACTATTGAGTCGAGCCACGACTTGAAATTACATTCTAGAGACTTGAGACTCGAACGTACAGGCTAGACACTCAAAACATGGCTGGGAGTTATATGCTAGAGTTTGAAGACTCAGACCCGGACTCCCATCCTTCAGACTTGACATGAACTTGAACGCTAGAGACTCAGCTCACACTCATTACTGGAGACTTGAGAATGGACTAAGGATTGCACAGTAAAGACTCGAGACTCAACTTGAACTTGTACGCTAGATACTCAAGCCTCGACTCGAAATTACTCACATACTACAGGAGACTTGACTCAGACTGAGATCTTAGAGACCTGAGACTCAGACTCACAGGCTAGATACTCATACTCAGATCAAATTTACTCACATGCTAGAGGTTTGACTCAGACACACAGCCTAGAGACTCAAGACTTGACTCTAACTCACATGCTAGAGAACTGAGAATCGACTCAAACACAAGAGACTCAGGCCTCAATTCTAAATTACATCCTAGAAACTTGAGATTTGACTCTCACTCACATGCTGGATAACTGAGAGTGGGATCGGTCTCACATCCTAGAGGATCGAGATATGACTTAAACAAGAATTGTCTCATACTTGCTAGAGATAGAACTTACACTCGCACGTCAGAGACTTGAGTCTTGGCTCAGACTCACATGCTAGGGACTTGAGACTTGACTCAGTCCCATATCCTAGAGACTTGAAGGTTTGACTCCAACTCACAGGCTAGAGACTTGAATTGACTCCGACTTGCAGAGTGAAGGGTTGAGACTCAACTAGGATTCACATGCTGGAGACTCAAAATTCAAAAAACATGCCTGAGTCTCGGCCCAGACACACATCCTAGAGCCTTGATACACGACGTGAACTCGCTCTCTAGAGACTTGAGACTCAACAAACTCGCACACCAGAGATTCACCTCAAACTCACTCTGATGGTAGAGCCCTAAGAGTCGACTCAAAGTCATGCAGTAAAGACTCGAGCTTTGACTGGAAATGACATGCTTGAGACTCGAGTCTCAACTTAGAGGCTCAAGATTTGACTCGACTCAAACTCGCACACTAGACATGACTTGGACGTGCACGCTACAGGCTCGAGACTTGACTCGAAATTGTATGCTGGAGACTTTAGGCTCGACACGAGCTCACATCCCAAAGACTGGAGACTTGACTTGACTCACATTCTAGAATCTGAAGAGTCTCACACACTAAAGACTCAAGTGTCTTAAATGCTAGAGACTGGAGACCTGACTGGAGCTTGTGTTCTAGGGACTCGAGCTTCGACTTGCAATTACATTCTAGAAACTTGAGAGTCGGACTCGAATTTTCTAGAACTGAGACTCACAGCTCAGAAACATCCTGGAGAGTGCAGACTCGGCCTGCTGGGACACCATATGGTTATTTACCCTAAAAACGGGTAGCAGCTTGTTTGTTAAGCTGTAAACCAGTCACAAACTATATTTATACTTCTGAATGAATATTTATTGGTCCCAGCTGGATCTAAACACACCTGAGGAAGAAGTGACGCTTTAATTATTTCAGCTCAGCGATACTTCCTGTAACAGGTCCAGCTATTGTGCTAAATCCCAGCAGATGTTAAACACAATAGAGACGAAAAGATCAGAAACAGATTTGAAATCGATTATCTCACTTCATCTCATGGCTCTGGACCATGAGGCCTTGAAAACGCTGCTCACACACAGTAGCTGTGTCGGCTTTATTCCCACATTAGCATGGGCCGCTGGGATTTAGTACAATAGCTGGGCATGTAGCCAGAATGCTAACCTACTTCAGTGAACAATAAATAAGTCTGAATTAGCGACCTGTGTTCAGAGGCTCTGTCTGAGATTTACTGCTAAGCAGGAATAAAAACCCAACGAAGGACAGCAAGCACAGAAAGAAGTGGAGGAAAGAAAATACGGGACATTAGGAAAGGACAAAAGGAAAAAGAAACCAAACAACAGAAATATAAACAGAAAACAGAGAAAGAGAGAAAGAGATATTATTTATTCAAGTTATCTTGACAAAAGCAAACAAAAGGAAATTTAAAAAGCAATCAAACAAGAAGGCAGGAAAATAAAGAAATAAATAAAGAACATTAATGGAAGAAAGCATGAAAAAAAGAACAAAAGAAAAAGGAAAGAAAGAGACAGCCACAAATGAATAAAATAAATAAATGAATGAAGAAAGTCACAAATGAACCAATAAGAAGGCACTTATTAATATCCAAAATAAAAGAAAGAAAGAAAGAAAAAAAGTAAATACAAAGAAAAAAGAAAGAAACAATTCAAAAAGGTAGAAAGGAAACAAGAAATCAAAGAAGAAGGCATAAAAATAGATATAAAGGAACAAACAAACAATATGGAAAAAAAGAAACAAACTAATAAACACAAAATGGAAGAAAGCATGAAAAAGTAAGGACAAAAGAAAAAGAAGGAAACAATTAAAAAAAGAAGAAAGGAAAGAAAGAACAATACAAACCAACAAAGAAGAGGGCATGCAAAAATAAGAAGAAACAAAAAAGAAACAAGGAATCAAAGAAGAAGGCATGAAAACAGAAATAAAGAAGCAAAACAATATGGAAAAAACAAACTAAAAACTCAAAATGGAAGAAAACATGAAAAAATAAGAAATAAATAAAGAAACAAACGGAAAAACACAATACATACAAATGATCAAAGAAGGCACAAAAATACAAGAAATATATATATATGTTTATCTTAGCTGTCAGTTTGATTAGAATTTCTAATATAAAAATAAAGAAGAATTATTTATTCCATTCTACCAAACATACAGAGTGGTTTATGTTAGAGGGTTTCAGCTTCACCAGTGTGTGTGTGTGTGTGTGTGTTGTGTGTGTGCGCAAAGCGTGAGTTTGAGGAGGTGTGTGTTTCCATGGCGACTAACTCTCAGTGATAGCATAAAGCTAATTTTGTAACTCATACAGTTCAAGGCTAACTGATGAGCCATGCCCACACACACACACACACACACACACACACACACACACACACACACACACACACACACACACACACACACACACACGCGCACACACGTACACGCCATGATTTGTGTGTTTAGACCTTTGCACTCATCCAAGAAAGAAAAGGATAAACAAATGAAGAAATAAATGAGAGACAACAGAGAAAAAAATAAAAACAATAAGAACAAATGAAGAAATGTCCAAAGCAAAAAAGGAAGTGAATAAAGGAGGAAATATAACTTTTGTGTTTACATTTTTTGTCTCACAAAGAAAAAAAGAAAGAAGGAATAACAAAACATTTTACAGAAAGGCATTAATGAAAAGAAAAATGAAGAGATGTTCTAAAAAGAAAGAAACATAAAAAAGTATGGATAGAACAATAGAAAGAACCAACCAGCCAACCAAACAGTAAGCATGTAAAGAAAGCAAGAATGTTAATATATCTCCCTAATTTTTGGTACAAAACAAAGTCTTATCAAAGAAGAAAAGAAACAAATGAACAGAAAAACAATAGACCTGAAAAAAACATGAAGGAAGAAAAAGGTAAGACAAATAAATAAACACAAATAATAAAAAAACAAGAAGGACAAGTGAAGAAATGACCAAAACAAACAAGTAGTGAAGGAAAGAAAGAATGAAGAAGAAGAAGAAGAAGAAGAAGCCCTTTATTGTCATTATAAAGAAAACAAGGAAGAAAGAGATTTAATATATTTTTTTACAAAATCATATCTGTGTTTACATTTTTGTCTAAGAAAGAAAGAATTAATATTTTAATAAAAATATTGTAAAGATGTTAAATAATTTTTGAAAAAAGAATTGTAAAGAATTAATGGAATAAAAAGAAAAGAAAAGAAAAAGCAAAATAAATACAAAGAAAAAAAGGATACAACAAAAGAAAATAACCAAACAATCAAACAAAAATAGGTAATAAGTATAGTCTTTTGGGTCAAGATTTTGTCAGCTATGTCTTGTGTGTTTTCTTTTGTTATCTAAGAAGGAAGGAAAAAGACAGCATGAAAGAAAAATGGTGTGAAAAAAAAAGAAAATTAAATTAAATTATTATAATTAAATAATTAAATTCTAATTAAAATATAAATAATTCTAATTACAAATAAAAACAAAATGGAAGAAAGAAATATAGTAAGTAAGAAACAAGAAGAAAGACAGATGAAGGCAGAACAACCAAAAGAAACAAAGAATTAAGAAAATAAATAAACTAATAAAGAACGTAACAAAAAAGTTCTAGTTTTAGAGTGTACTAAAATAGAGAATATGAAAGCTGTAGTGTATGAGCCAATAATGATAATATATGTTGCTATAGTAACTTAATGGGGCTTAGGCTTGGGCCCTTTCATGGAACCGACATGTATAGCTTTAGACTTATCAAAGAAAAAAAAAGAAACAAATGAAGAGATAAATGAGAGACCAGCAACAAAAATATAAAGGAAGAAAAAGGAAAGACAAATAATTAAACACAAATAATAAAAAACCAAGAAAGACAAGTGAAGAAATGACAAAAACAAAAAAGGAGTGAAAAAAGAAAGAAAGAAAGAAAGAAAAAAAGGAAGATAGGGCTTTAATATATTGTTGTTGTTGGTGGTGTTTTTTTTTTTTTTTTTACAAAATCAGCTCTAACTTCTGTTTACATTTTGTCTAATAAAGAAAGAAGGAATACATAGAAACATTTTAGAGAAGTTAAAAAATTAATGAAAAAATAAAAACAATATATTATTGTATATGATATATACAAAGCAAATAAGGAAACAATAAATGGAAAAAAGCAACCAATCAAACAAAAAATAAGTGAGTATAATCTATACATTTTTGCTCAAGACTTTGTCAGCTATGTCTTGTGTTTGTTCTTTGTTATCTAAGAAAGACAGAAAAAGATGGCATGAAGAGAATATAAAAAATAATAATAATGAAAGAAACAAATGACTAAAGAGGGAAGAAATATAAAACGTAAGAAACAGGAAGAAATTAAAAGGAAGACAAAACAACTAAAACAAACAAAGAATTAAGAAAATGAATAAACTAATAAGGAAAGTAACAAAAAAGTTATCAGATCCAATCAGGAAGC
Source organism: Ancistrus triradiatus (assembly GCA_025084515.1). Lineage (NCBI taxonomy): Eukaryota > Metazoa > Chordata > Actinopteri > Siluriformes > Loricariidae > Ancistrus > Ancistrus triradiatus. The sequence goes on from JAJAGP010001395.1 coordinate 139,400, forward strand.
TGCTGAGATGACAGATTGACTTGGTTTCAGAAAATCACTAAAAATAAATAAATGAATGATTACAGGTGATGCAGGTGATCTGAAAGCTCCCTCCTGACATAGGAACCCGCGGATGAAGCCCGTCTCTGCGCTGGCAGCCCTGTGGCGCCGGCGGCACTGATTACATTTCCGGGCGGCGCTCGTCGTTTTCGGCGGGTGTTTCTGGCGGATGTGTTCCCTCTGCAGGACTCCTTAATCATCTCCAGAGGCAACTGCAGAAAATCATCCAGAATTCAGCCCGAGTCCAAAAACCTGACGGGAGTCGAGTCCCTCTGGAGAGAAACGAACAACTCAGCTTCCGCTTTCTCGGATTTATTCTGATTAATCCGTTAGTTTGCATTCATTATTGGTTTGGTTCTTCTGTTTGGGCTGCTTTTTATTTCTGTGCCCAGTTCTTCATGGACTTAGAAGCTGATCTGGACTTTAGTCCTGAGAGTTTGGTTTAAAGTTTTCCTCATTCTGCCATTAGAAACAGATTTCATCTCAGCTGCACAGTGACAGATCAGTAGCAAAAACCTACGTAGGTCAGGGGTATTAGTGGTAGGGTGGAAGTACTGAGGTTATTTTACATGAACATTATTATTATTATTATTATTATTATTTATTATTATTGTTATTATTATTATTATTATTATTTATTATGGTATGATTATTATTTTTTCTTTTTCTTTTATTTTTAATATGATTGCTATTTATTATTATTATTATTATTATTATTATTATTATTATTATTATTATTATTTATTACTACTACTACTAGTTTTGTTTGCATGTAGTTCTAAATTAATAGTACTGAAAGTTCCGACCTTACCCTTGTGTATTACAAAAAAAAAAAAAAAATGATGAATGAAAAGTGGTGAAGAATATATCTTTAAAAAAAAAAACATGTGCATGCAACCTACTTTCAAAAAACTTTCTCATCAACAAGAGTTCAGTCTTTGTGCTAATAATTTTTAATCTTTTTAAATTGGCTATTTCCAATTAATCTTTAATTAAGGTATAACTACTGAGGTTAGGGGTAAAAGAATAAGCACTGGAATTAGGGATCGGGGCATAAGCACTGAGGTTAGGGGTTAGAGAATAAGCACAGGAATTAGGGATCGGGGTATAAGTACTGAGGTTAGGGGTAAGAGAATAAGCACTGGAATTAGGGATCAGGGTATAAGTACTGGAATTAGGGATCAGGGTATAAGCACTGGAATTAGGGATCAGGGTATAAGCACTGAGGTTAGGGGTAAAAGAATAAGCACTGGAATTAGGGATCAGGGTATAAGCACTGGAATTAGGGATCAGGGTATAAGCACTGAGGTTAGGGGTAAAAGAATAAGCACTGGAATTAGGGATCAGGGTATAAGCACTGGAATTAGGGATCAGGGTATAAGCACTGAGGTTAGGGGTAAGAGTCAGGTCAGGTCAGGTCAGTCAATCCCAGTTTAAGTTTATCGTAAGCATATATTTTGGGTGCAGATCAGATCCTCAGTAAAGTCGGTGGATGTTTCTGTGGATGCCGAGTCAGAGTCAGAGCTGCAGAACCTTTCCAAAAATACCACAGTAGCTCTGGAATTCTCTTTGATCCCGCCTGCGTGCTGACCCAGTTTTAGTTTCAGTTCAGAATCATCAGAACTCATTCAAACTCAGAAACAGCATCAGGTCTGATCACATTAGGATACAGAGAGAAATCAGGGACTGCAGTACGATATTACACGGCAAGACTGAAATCCTGTTGGGTAGAAATGTTTTTGAAAGTAGGATGTATGCACACTTAGCGTTTGTTTTTCTTTTTTTCTCATTTTTCATTATTTGAATGGAACTTTCAGCAATATTTATTTAAAACTACAAACAACAAAAATAGCAGTAGTAGTAGTAGTAGTAATAATAATAATATGATAATAATAATGATAATAATAATAATAATAATAATATGATAATAATAATAAAAAAAAAAAATAATAATAACACCAATAATGATAATCATGTAAAACTGAAGTTAATAATATTAATAATAATAATTAGAAGAAAAATAAATAAATAAATAAATAAAAATAAAATAATAATAATAATAACAATAATAATAATAACAACAATAAAACAACATTAATAATCATTATCATCATGTAAAATAAATAAAATAGTATTATTATTAATAAATAATAATAATAATCATAATAATAATAATAATAACAATAATAATAATAATAATATTAACAACATAAAATTATGATGGCAGCAACTACATAAAAAACAATAATAATATGTAATTCTAAATAATAATAATAATAATAATAATAATAATAATAATAATAATAATAATACTGCTACCATTATTATAATAACAATAAAATGGTTAAAAACAAACAAATAAATAAGTAAATAAAAGCAGTTTGTTTTTTATTTCTCTTCTTTGGCTTTCAATGTGTTCCAAATTTACAGTTTATTTAATTGTAACAGAATGCAGACGACATATTTTGTTGGTTAATAAAAGACAAGCTTTATAACGTTTATAACTTTTGTTGGCCACATTAAGATTCGGGCTGCTGGTGCCAGTGATAGTGCAGCAGACTCTGTAACTGTACGTGGTATTAAATGGGGGTTAGGGTTAGGGTGCAGTGTAATGATTATGGTTCGATGCCGTTTGTCCGTAGGCAGGCAGAAGTGTGCTGTGACCATGATTAACCGATTCACTGATCCAGACACTCCATAGTTCTTCTGTAATCTGATACACACTTGAACTGCATCACTGAAGGCTTTGTGGGTTTACATTCAAGTTCACATTCTGTACCTTTCGCACCACCAGTAGTGTATTTTGCATGTAGATGTAGATCTAGGGTTAGAATCTTGTGCATTCATGATGCCAATCTCCTGTTTCACCAGGCTGCTCGCTGTCATGTTCATAAACCAGTTGGAGCGATATCCTGCTGGAAGTAGATATCAGAAGATGGCACACTGTGGGCATAACAGGGTGCATGTGGTCAGCAACAATACTCAGCCAGGCTGTGGGGTTTACATGATGCTCAGTTGTTATTATGGTGCCCAAAGCGTGCCAAGAAAATACCCCCACACCAAGGCAGGATGGATCCTTGCTTTCATGCTGTTTAAGCCAAAATTGTCTTCTATTGTCAGATTTTTTAATTGCCAATTGTAGCCTTGGTTGCCTGTTCTTAGCTGGAAGGAGGGGTACCTGGTGTGGTCCTTGGCTGCTGTAGCCCACTTGCTACAAGGCTGGACATGTTTTGTTAGTTATATTTCTATCAACTCAAACCAGTCGAAGGTATTTTCACCCAGAGAACTGCCCTCACTGGATAGTTTCTCTTTGTCTGTGTGTTAGTACTGGGGCAGAGAGAGGGGCACGAGAGAAGAAGAGGGGCTGATTTGTTATTTCGGATCTATCCAGTCCATCTGTTTCTGACTGGTGCACTGTTCCTAAATAAACACCTGCCACTCTCTCTCTCTCTCTCTCTCTCTCTCTCTCAGTGTCCGTACATGTCTCTCGACCCTCCGTTACCCCCCGTCAGGCAGCCACAGCGGAGGGAGGGTGCGAGGGAGGGATTGCGCGGGTTCTTTCTTTTCTTTCCTTAGCAGGCACACGCCCTCCAGCTCTGCTTCCCGCTGATGCTCGGGCTCCGAGTCGCGTTTTAGAGTGGTGTTTTCCCTGCAGATTTTGGGCTCGATTGGGTCTGATAGGACTCCCCCGTACATCAGCAGTAAGGGACACACACTCTCACAAAGCGTGTGCAGATCGAGATCGAGATCGAGCGGGCGTCCAGAGCATCCTGTAGTAACCGCAGAGCGCAGGAGGCTGAGGCTGAGCCGTGATGGAGGAGAACATGGATGAAGGACAGACGCAGAAAGGTACAGCTTTATTCGGTCCATCATGGTCCACTGAGCTTCAGCCCTCGCTGTGTGTTCTCTGTGCCTCTGATGAGGTGGTGTGTGTTTCATCCTCTGTGTAGCTCTGCTGTGTGTCTGTGTGTGTGTGTGTGTGTTGGGTTTCTCATCGTTCTCGGGTCTTCCTTCATCAGCATGAGCAGGTGCCTCTTTGAATTCTGCTGCTGTAGCTTACAGGGGTGTGTTACACCGTGTTGTTGGTGTGTGTGTGTGTGTGTGTGTGTGTGTGTGGGCTCTGCAGGTGTCTATCTACGGTTGCACTCTTGTTCTCTAATGGAAACCATTTTATTCCATTTTATCAGACTCTATCTGCAGAATCCATTTCAGTAACCTCTAATCATCATTAAAAGTAAACACATAAAACAGAATAGAATCTGATATCAGTATTTATTACATTTTATTACTTGTTATTATTTTTGCATTAGATTTTTGTCACATTACATCTGCTTTTTATTTGTACAAATTTAGGCATTTTTCTATGATTACTATTATTTTATCATTTTAATAGTCATTGGATTCTGTTTTTTATACTCTGATTTGATAGCTTTTGCATCAAATATTTTTGCTATAGCCATATCTCTTTTGCTAGTCTGTATTTTACATCATATAATAATATTCCAGATTTTTCACTATTATTTTTATGATTTTAAGTAACATTCCTACATTTTATTTCTGCAAGTTTGTCAACTTTTGATTTATGTGTGTTTTTCTTTTTGTTCAGTTATTCTTTCATTTTGTTTTTATTATTGTCAATCACCTTTTTAGATTTTATTCTAGATTCATAGATTTAAGTGATATATCATTATATTATATGTTTATAATCAATGGGAATTGATTTTCTGATTTTTAAAGTTTTCTATAATATTTTTTATAGATTTTTCTGTTATGTCATTGTTATATTAATTTAATATTTGCAGGTTTTGAATAGTTTTTCTTTATTATTATTTAATGATGATTTAAAAAACTGAAATCATTCAGGTTTTTTCCAGCAGATATCAAGTGTTTTAAAATAATTTTTTATGACACTTCCCAGGTTTTATTTGATCCTATTTCCCATTTTTTAGGTATATATTTAGGATCTTCTTTAATTTTTCTCTATTTGTCTGGGGAGCCTATTTGGATTTGGAACTTGTTTTTTTCTAGTAAGGTTTATAGATGTTATTTTATAATATTGGAAGCTTTTGTTAAACTATATACTAACACTATATCACATTTGAAATTGTAGTCATGTCTGCAAATTGTTGTGTTATTCTATTTTGCATTATTTTTAATAGTTCTTGTTTATTTTTAGTCATTTCAGTAAAGTTTAGCATTAAATCTGTAATGTGTTGATGTTTCAGTTGTATTCATAAAATGAATATCAGTTGTGCTCATATAGTGGGGCAAAAGTATTTAGTCAGTCACTGATTGTGCAAGTTCTCCAACTTAGAAAGATGATGAGAGGTCTGTAATTTCATCATAGCTACCACTTCAAACTATGAGAGACAAAATGAGAAAAAAATCCAGGAAATCAATTGTAGGATTTTTAAAGAATTTAATTGTAAATCATGGTGAAAAATAAGTATTTGGTCACCCACAACCAATGCAAGATTTCTGGCTGTCACAGAGCTGTAACGTCTTCTTTAAGAAGCTGCTCTTCTATCCTCCACTCGTTACCACCTGTATTAATGGCACCTGTTTGACCTGTGAATCTACAATAGGCAAGCAGTTTTGGTGTGAATAAATCAACTATGGGAGCAACTGTAAGATAATGTAAGACATACAAAAGACCATTGATAATCTCCCTCGATCTGGGGTCCCACACAAGATCTCATCCCGTGGGTCAAAAATGATCATGAGAACGGTGAGCAAAATTACCAGAACTACACGGAGGGACCTGATGAAAAAAAAAAATGACCTGCAGAGAGCTTGGGACCAAAGTAACAAAGGCTAACATCAGTAACACACTATAACGCCGAGAGGGAACTCAGATCCTACAGTGCCAGGGTGCCCCCCCTGCTTAAGCCAGGTACATGTCCCAGGCCCCGTCTGAAGTTTTGCCCAGAGGCATATGGATGATCCAGAAGAGGATTGGGACAACATCATGTGGTCAGATAAAACCAAAATAGAACTTTTTGGTAAAAACTCAACTCGTCGTGTTTTTGAGGAAAGAAGAATGCTGAGCTGCATCCCAAGAACACCATACCTACTGTGCAAGCATGGGGGTGGAACCATCATGCTTTGGGGGCTGTTTTCTGCAGAGGGGACAGGACGACTGATCCGTGTTAAGGGAAGAATGAACAGGGCCATGTATTGTGAGATTTTAAGCCAAAACCTCCTTCCATCAGTGAGAGCCATTGAAGATGGGAACAATGCTGGTTCTTCCAGCATGACAATGATCTCAAACAACACCGCTCAGGCAACAAAGGAGTGGCTCCGTAAAAAAGCATTTCAAGGTCCTGGAGTGGCCTAGCCAGTCTCCAGACCTCAGCCCCATAGAAAATGTGTGGAGGGAGCTGAAAGTCCGTGTTGCCCCAAAACATCACTGCTCTAGAGGAGATCTGCATGGAGGAATGGGCCAAAATACCAGCTACCGTGTGTGCCAACCTGGTGAAGACTTACAGGAAACATTTGACCTCTGTCATTGCCAACAAAGGTTATGTTACAAAGTATTGAGTTGAACCAAATTTAATGACAAATACTTATTTTCCACCATAATTTACAATGAAATTCTTTAAAAATCCTACAATGTGATTTCCTGGATTTTTTTTCTCATTTTGTCTCTCATAGTTGAAGTGTAGCTATGATGAAAATTACAGACCTCTCTCATCTTTCTACGTAGGAGAACTTGCACAATCAGTGGCTGACTAAATACTTTTTTGCCCCTCTCTAACTATCTGACATTCCCAGTTCTCGGTTATGTAGGCACTGGAACCGGTCCAGGTTTGGAACGGTTCCAGATCAGGGCTGATGAACCTTCTGGGCTCTGTGCCACGTCTGGGAGGTTTTCGATGGGAACGAGGTGGCACATTAATGCCAGCGAGGATGCTGTGGACATAATTCATGCTAAAGGAGAGTAACTACTGAGAAAAGATTACAAATACATTTGAAAATCAGGTCATATTTTTGGTTTAGGTTTCACTTTAAGTTCAAAGAAAAAATGGAAGAAAAAGAATATAAGAAAGAAATAAAGAAAGAGGCAAGGAGATAAGATGAAGAAAGGAAAACAAAACAACATTTACATTTACAGCATTTAGCAGACGCCCTTATCCAGAGAGATTTACAATTGGTACAGTCTTACAATCCAAGCAATTGGGGGTTATGGGTCTTGCTCAAGGACCCAACAGTGGCAGCTTGGCACAGGATTTGAACCCTGGAAAAAGAAATAAGTAATGGAAGAAGGAAAGAAAAAAAGATGAGAAAAGAGAAGGTAATGAAAACAAAACAATAAATAAAGAAATGAATAAAGAACAGTAGAGAGAAATTACAAAAGGAAAAAATGTCTTAAGAAAAACAAAAAAAGGTTTGCCATGTTACCCACACAGATTAAAGAAAGTAGGGAATGTAGAAAGAATGATAAAGAAGAAACAAGAGTAACAAAGCAAGAATGACAAAGAACAAAAATGAAAAAATAGAATGGAAGAAGTATGAAAGAAATGATTGAAGAAAAGTAGAAAACAGGAATGAAAGAAAGAAAGAAAGAAAGAAAATGTCAGGTTGAAAGGGAAGCAAAAAGACAGAGAAAGAAAAAATGCAGTCAAGGAAGGAAGAAATAAAGGAAAAAAGAAGGAAAAAGAAAGACAGAAGAAAAAAAAGAAAAGAAGGATCAAAGAAAGAACGCAGTCAATGAAAGATGAAAAAAGGAAGACAGAAATTAAGAAAGAAAATGCACACAATGAAGTAAGGAAGAAAGAAAGAAAGAAAGAAAGAAAGAAGGAAAAAAATGCAGTCAAGGAAGGAAGAAATAAAAGAGGACAAAAGATAGAGAGTACAGAAAGGAGAACTGGAGAAGGAAAAACAAAAATATGATAAGAAGTAAAGACTAAAGGTTGGATTGCTGCTGCTGGAGTGTTATTATAATGTTAATGGGATCTGGTTTTTGACCTCTCTCGCTTCAACCTTTTATTGTATGCGGGACGTTTTATCAGCCTTACGTCTGGCAGGGTGTTTGGTATGTTCTCCACACATCTGCATGTGAGAGGGTGATTAAGGGATTCCTCTGATCAGAATGGAGCTTTGAATTATTTGTTTTATAATCTAACCGAGGAGTGTGTGGTTTGGAGCAGCCGTGTCCCTGTTCCTGATTAATGGACGTTTCTTTGTTGTCTGAGGATTTATGGACCCAGCAGAAGGGCTTTAAGCGTCTCTGCCCTCTGACATGAGTGTGTGTTGTGTCACTGGTACGTTCTCAGGAGACGGGCGGTACCTCAGACGCCCCCTGGTCACAATCTGGAAATGTCCCCAGGTAATAAAAATCCCAATAAATAAAACATCACCGTGTGTGTGTGTGTGTGTGTGTGTGTGTGTGTGTGTACCCGCTGTGTTACAGCCCAGTGCAGTGCTGAGGGGGTAAAATGGTTATGGGGGCAGGGCATTAATGCACAGCGTGAGCAAAAACAATCAAAAGTATGTAAAACCAACATCAGAAACCAAAGAGCAGAAAAGATACTCAGGGGCGGGACGAGCAGAGTTTGGAAAGTAAAACCATAAACAGCCAAACACTAACAAAGCAGAGTGAGTGAGAGTTAGAGCCTCAGAGCTGTTCACTCATATTACTGGCTTAGATGTGGAAAAGATATGGACAAAAGAGAGCGGAAGGAAGGAAGGAAGGAAGGAAGAATGCCCGACAATACACGCAACACTCTCAAAAATGTGTAAAAATATGTATGAAGAGGCAAAAAGATAAGAAAAAAAAAGAAAGAAAGAAAGCAGTCAAGTAAGGAAAAAATGAAGGAAGACAGAAAGAAATAAGAAGAAACCATGAATATAAAAACAAAATAAAAATAGGGTGAAAGGAGACAGAAAAAAAGGAAACAGAGAGAGAAAGAAAGAGACAGGGGGGATGATAAAGAAGAAATAAAAAAAAAAGAAACTTAAAAGGGAAAATAGGCTGTAATGTGTAAGAAAGACATGATTGAAGAAAAGAATAGGCATGAATCCAAAATGAATAGAAAGAAAGAAAGAAAATTCAGGCAATATACGAAGGAAGAAAAAGACAAATACAGAAAGAAGAAAAGAAAGAAATAAAAATAAACAAAGAAAGAAATAAAGGGTTAGGGTTAGACTGCAGATGTATCACTTGACAACATAAATTGTATCTAGTCAAATAAGCTTGCAAGTCTTGCTTCTATTTTGGGGGGAATATTTTGTCTTTTTGCTGATCCCTACGCCGAGTATCAGGACTCTGTACTGCCGCTCAGCAGAAGGGGACGGATTTTGGTTTCGGTTTCCCTCTGTGTCTTGTTGGACATCCCACGTCATGATTCCCCATTTCATTTGGTTGTTTCTTGCTCCAGCACTTTCTCCCTGTTCTTCCTTCAGGTCCTGTTTAGAAGGTTTGTAGGTTAGCGTTCCCACCCGAGCACCTCGGCTTAATTATAAAACAAAACAAACCATGCTGTAATGGTTCTGTGATGATGGTGCTGCAGGATTAATTACAGTTCCTCTTTAATACAAGCTTCTAGACATGAGCCTGACACCCAGATTAGGAAAGCACCAGAGACTGTGTGAATAATTCATGTGTGCTGAGTGATTCATCCTCACAGTGTAGGAGCTTCCACAGGAAGCAGAGCTTTATGGTTAGAGAGTGCAAACATGATGGAGAATCAATAAGAATTTCATCAGCGATAGAAGAGCGTTTTATTAGCAGGGTTCTTCTGTCACTGGCTGGATGTGGAGAGGTGAGACGAGTCGTCTCTGGATCACAGAAGGTTTAGTACCGATGGTCAGAGGACAAGACTTATTGACTTTCTAAACGGCATCAAGTTACAAACCTCTGCAGGAACAAATCTAAATATAATAGAAAAGAAAGAAAACTAAATGAATCCTAGAAAGTCGGTTTAAAAAGGGGAAGGGACAATACAGAGAAAGAAAGAATGAAGGAAAGAAGGAAGGATGAAAGAAATAATGTAGTCAAGATAGGAACAAATAAAGGAAGGAAGAAAGAACAAAAGATTGCAGGCAAGGAAAGAAGAAAGAAAAAAAGAAAGAAAGAAAGAAAGAAAGAGACAGACAGACAGACAGACAAATTGCAGGCAAGGAAACAAGAAAGAAAATTAAGAAAGACAAGAAAGATAACTCCTATAAAACCTTTCTGCATGAACCGTTTGTTATTTTTGTTCTTAGCTAAATCAGAGTGTTCACAGTCTGTCTTAATTACGAAATAAAGTCGCAGGAGAGCTGTGTGGAAAAACTTCAGCTTTGAAGCTGATAAGAACTGAAAGCCAAAGGACACGGACAAACGTCCACCATATTGGTCCAGAAAGACTGGGCTGTAAATAAATAATAAGCACACAGTAAACAGGGGAGCTGTGTTTTTCTGGTTAGAAAGCACAATAATCTACATTTCTCAATCGATTTTAATGGGTTATTTTTATATTCAAGTTTTTTTTTTTTTTTTTTTTTTTTTAAGTTTTGACTCCAGTTACTTATCTTGATAGAAGTGCTTATCAGCGTCATACAAGCTATATATCTAACATGGTACAAAACAATTCATTGTCAAAAGAAATTTTGAACTCACCTTTGCCAAGCACAGATTTCTATTACTTTCCTTGGTTAATACGTGTGGAAATGCCTTTATAATTGAATGTACCGTGAAACCTGCAGAAGCTTTTTATGTTGTGCAAATGGATTTTTCAGCTTTTTTTGCTCCAGGTCAGAACTCGGGTCTTTCACTTTGAGACAACTAAATATATTTAGATAATATTTAGACAACTAAATATGCACGGAATCTCTTGAAGCAAGAGCACGGAGCATTTTTTAACTCAGACAGGTACCAGGATGGCATAGTTGATGGTCTAGAGAGGAGTGGATAAAATACCAGGGTTTAAGTAGGCGGAGTGACGGCAATCGCTGCAGCATAGCAAGTAATCAACATTGTTGTCTTGGTTTCTCCAAACTGGAGCTCTTGGTTCAAGTCTGGGTTTCATCTGGCAGGAGTTCTTGGTTCAAGTCTTTGTTCTACCAGGCAGGAGTTATTAGTTTGTGTCTCGGTTCCACCTGGCAGGAGTTCCTGGTTCGTGTCTTGGTTTCTCTGGCCAGGAGTTCTTGGTTCATGTCTTGGTTCCACTGGGCATGAGTTCCTGGCATATCTCAGTGCTCAAGGTACCAGCTCCCTGCTAGTGCTTGGTTCATGTCTTGATTTCACCTCGCAGGATTTCTTGATTCGTGTCTTGGTTCCACCAGGCAGGAATTCTTGGTTCATGTGTTGGTCCCACCAGGCCGGAGTTCCTGGTTCATATCTGTGCCCAAGGTACCAGCTCCATGCTGGTTGATGCCAGTCTGGTGTTGAGTCCAGTTCTGTCTGCACTTCCCATTGGCGAAGTGCCAGGTCAGGGTTGGGTTCTAGTGCTTTCTGTTTCTTCCATCATTCTGAGTTTCCATCTTTGAATTCCTCCAGGTCTATGGGGCTACATCTGTGGTAGTGCCAGTAGACCAGGGGTGCCCCTGGGTAACACTGAGCATTTAGCTGCTGAACTGTAAATATGTGCAGGTGTTCATTCCTGCAGTGGCTGAATGACTTCCTTAGAGGATAATAAATCAGTAAAGTATATGCATTGTGCTGTACAAACGTTTAATCTTATTACACATACACACACACACACACACACACACGCACACGCACACATGCACACAGACATTTACGCTGAAGCCTGACATGCTTTACACACATTCACTGTTTAATGGGACCCGATAAATAATAAATAAACATGCTGCGTTCACTGTGTGTGTGATTGTATGTATGGCTGACATTGTCAGGATAATAAAAGATAATAATATAATAAAAGATAATAAAAGACGGCTCTGCAGTCCTCATGAATGCAAAAAGTGAAAATTACAGAGAAAAACCAGACTGAAACAATTCTACCCACAACAATTCTGCTTTGGCACCACTGGTTTGATTCGAATATATACATAAAAGATAATTAGAAAATGAGCTATCACTGGGCTGTCACTAGTTTGTGACCAGGCAGTCACTGGGCAACCACATGACCATCACCGAGCTGTTACAGGGCTGTCACTGGGCTGTTATGGGGCTTCATTAACCTATCGTTTTGCTATCACTGGGCCATCACTTAACTATCACAGGTTGGTTACTGGGATATTACTTGGCTATCATTGGATTGTTACTGGCCTTTCACTTGACTATAACTACGCCATCACTGTGCTTATTACTCAACTCTTACTGGCTGTCACTGGGTTACGATTGAGCTGTTGCCACTGGGACTTTACTGGGCTGTTACTGGGCCATCAGCTTGCTTTCACTGGACTGTTATTGGGCCTTGATGAAGGAAGTATATAACAAATATTAGAAGCCATAACACTGCCAGCTTTTTTTGAAGAAAAACAAGATAACTAATTATAACAGGTGTCTTAATACTTTTGGCCGTGTAGTATATATGCAGTACTGTATATCTGTGCATGCTCTGTGTGTGTTCTTCACTTTACGTTGTGTGTCTGGCTCTACGCTGGACAAAGTGTGTCGCCCGATGTGATGTAACTGGGTCACTGCATTACAGCAGAGTTTCGTAGTGCTGGGTTGCCATGGCAATGTGAGCGGATGATTAAATGATTATCATAAGGTGAAAAAAATTATGTAATTCCAGCTATATATTATATTTTATTTAAACAATACAATAATAATTAATATAATAACTACATCATAAAATTATATGACTATTTTATTGAATTTAATCTAGCTTCTGTTTATTTAAAGTATTACTATGAATTTACTATTTAATTTAATTTAATTCTTACATATAACATCTGCCGAAGGAGGTCGGGTCTCTTTTTGAGTCTTGGTCCTCCTAAGGTTTTTTCCTCATATCATTTAGGGAGTTTTTCCTTGTCACTGTTGCCCTAGATATTTGTCCACTAAGGTCAACTAGGAACTTCATCCCAGTGGACCATAGACCTAATTTGGGAACTCCTGATCAGTGGATCATAGATTTTTCTTCCCAGTGGGTCATAGACCTGACTTAGGAACTTCTGCCCAGTGGCCCAAATACATGAACTGGGAACTTTTTCCTGGTCAACCACAGACCTGATTTAGGAACTTAATCTCAGTGAACCACAGACCTGAAATGGGAACAACTGCTCAGTGGACAATAGACCTGATTTGGGAACTTCTGAACAGTGGACCATAGATCTGACTTAGGAACTTCTGCCAGTCAACTACAGATCAGATTTGGGAATGTCATACCAGTGGAACGTAGACCTGAATTGGGAACTTCTGCCAGTGGACAATAGACCTGATTTAGGAGCTTAATTTCAGTAGACCATAGACTTGAAATGGGAACAACTGCTTCGTAGACCATAGACCTGAATTGGGAACTTCTGCCAAGTGGACCATAAGCCAGAATCGGGAATGTCTGCCCAGTGGATCACAGACCTGAATTGGGAACTTCTGCTCAGTGGATTATGGACCTGAAATGGAAACATCTTCCCAGTGGACCACATACCTGAAATGGAAACATCTGCCCAGTGGACCATAGACCTGATTCGGGAACTTCTTCCCAGTGGACCATAGACCTGAATCGGGAACAGCTGCTCAGTGGACAATAGACCTGAATTGGGAACTTCTGCCCACTGGACCATAGATCGGATGTAGGAATGTCTTCCCAGTGGACCATAGACCTGATTAAATAACTTCATGCCAGTGGACCATAACCCAGAATCAGGAATGTCTGCCCAGCGGACCATAGACCTGATTTAAAAACTTTATCCCAGTGGACCACAGACATGAATTGGGAACTTCTTCCTAGTCGACAACAGACCTGAATTGGGAACTCCTGCCCAGTGTATACTGGACTTGATTTAGGAACTTCATCCCAGTGGACCATAGACCTGTATTGGGAATTTCATCCCAGTGGACCAAAGAACTGAATTGGGATCTTCTGCCCAGTGGACCATAGATCTGAATCAGGAATTTTATCCCAGTGGACCATAGACCTGAATCGGGATCTTCTGCCCAGTGGACCATAGACCTGAATCGGAAAGTTCTGCCCAGTGGATCATAGACCTGATTTGGGAACTCCTGCCCCAGGGACCATATACCCGATTTGGACCATAGACCTGAAATGGGAACTCTTGCCCAGTGGAACACAATTTTGGGTTCATGTTTTCATTTTCAGCAGTCAGTCTCATGTTTCAATTATGGGCATCGCTGCACTTTGTAGCCACGCCTCTGACAGCTAACCATTAGAAATTATGAACCGTGTGTTATGTGTGTTTGTGTGTGTGCGCGCATGTGTGAGACAGATGGATGGTAAACGAGGGAGAGTGGTAGAAGGGCAGATGGATGATGGGAGGGGTACGAGTACATTACAAGGGGGGCATTAATATCTGGCTTCTTCCTTTGTTCTCATTTTTACAGTTTCACAATGACGCCCCAAAAATTCAGCCTCATTAAATGGGTTATGCTCGTTAGTGCTGTCTCACGGCGTGTTTTATGTAGGCAGAACCCCGTCGGTGAATGATTTATGGATCTATTTATTCTCTCCTTCGTTGATATAAGCCCTGAGGCGGTACTGTAGTTATTATACTGTAAAAAAGAACAGTAATGTCAAGTGATTTGCATTTGAACAAAAGCAGCCCCTGCTGCACCTGCAGATTTACATCCAATGTGACTAAAGGCGTTTGCATGCATATTAAACATGAATGCAGTTTAAATTTGTTTACTCCATGATACTGTCATAAACCAAAACATGCCAAGTGGTATATGCCCCCTCCTAAAACTCTTCCAAACACACTGTATAAAAACCAAACCTCATCCTGATACATTACATCATAAACTTTTTATATGAAAATATAAATCCATTCCTGCATTTCAGGCCTGCAACACATTCCAAAATTTCATGATTTGGTATAAAAGCAGTATCTACGAAAGGCTGAGTCTCTGAGGAGTAAAGATGATCAGAGGATCTCCAGTTTATCAACAAATGTTTAAAAACAATGTTCCTCAGAGAAAGACTGGAAGGGATTTATATATTTCTCCCACAGAGCATAATATCATTAAACCATTCAAGGAATCTGGAGGAATTTCCTAAAAAGCCTAAACTGAAGAGGGGTGATCTCCGCTCCCTCAGACGGCACTGCATCAAGAACCGTCATTCATCAATAGCTGATAGAACCACATGGACAAGGGATTCCTTTATCAAACCTTTATCAAGCTCTACAATACAGAGTTACATTCACAAATGGCACTTAAAATGTTACTGTGCTAAAAAGAAGCCTTATGTTATAACCATGTCCAGAATTGGTGTCGGCTTCTCTGGGCTTGGAGGCATCTGGGATGGACCATCATCCAGTGGGAACAGGGATTGTGCTCAGACCAATCTTTTTTTGGAAGAAATGACGAAAAGGAAATGGACTGTCCAGAATGTTATACAAATCCAAAAGCCAGGCTCTGTGATGGTATGGGGTCGGGTCAGAGCCCTTGGTGAAGGTCAATTACACTTCTGTTATGCAGCATTAATGCAGAAAAGTACCCTGAGATTTTAGGGGAACATACAGTGGTGCTTAAGTTTGTGAACCCTTTAGAATTTTCTATATTTCTACATAAATATGACCTAAAACATCATCAGATTTTCCTAGAAGTAGATAAAGAGAACCCAGTTAAAGAAATGGGAAAAAATATTATACTTAGTCATTTATTTATTGAGGAAAATGGTCCAATATTACATATTAGTAAGTGAACAAAAGTATGTGAGCCTTTGCTTTCAGTATCAGGTGTGACTCCCCTGTGCAGCAATAACTGCAGCTAAACGTTTCCTGTAGCTGTTGATCAGTCCTGCACACCGGCTTGGAGGAATTTTAGCCCCCATTCCTCCATACAGAACAGCTTCAGCTCTGGGATGTTGGTGGGTTTCCTCACATTAGCTGCTCGCTTCAGGTCCTTCCACAACATTTCCATTGGATTAAAGTCAGGACTTTGGCTTGGCCATTCCAAAACATGAACTTTATTCTTCTGTAAACATTCCTTGGTGGAACGGCTTGTGTGCTTAGGGTCGGTGTCTTGCTGCATGACCCACCTTCTCTTGAGATTCAGTTCATGGACAGATGTCCTGACATTTTCCTTTAGAATTCTCTGATATCATTCAGAATTCATTGTTCCATCAATGACGGCAAGCCGTCCTGCCCAGATGCAGCAAAACAGGCCCAAACCATGATACTACCACCATGTTTCACAGATGGGATAAGGTTCTTATGCTGGAATGCCGTGTTTTCCTTTTGTTATAAACCAAAAAGTTTCTTATAAACCAAAAAGAGAGCTGTGGCTTTCTCCTTGCAGCCCTGCCATGCACACCATTGTTGTTCAGTGTTCTTCTGATGGTGAGAGAGGCCTTCAGTTGCTTAAAAGTTACCCTGGGCTCCTTTGTGACCTCGTCAGCTATTACACACCTTGATCTTGGAGTGATCTTTGTTGGTCGGCCACTCCTGGGGAGGGTAACAATGGTCTTGAATTTCAAAGAGCATCAACAACTCTTTCTCTGAGCTCCTCAGAAATCTCCTTTGTTCGTGCCATGATACACTTCCACAAACGTAATAAATAAAATAGTAATTTAAATAAAACAGGGTGCCCACTCACACCTGATTGGCATCCCATTGATTGAAAACACCTGACTAATTTCACCTTCAAATTAACTGCTCATGCTAGAGGGTCACATACTTTTGCCACTGACTATATGTAATATTGGATCATTTTCCTCAATAAATAAAAGACTGAGTATAATATTTTTGTCTGATTTGTGTAACTGGGTTCTCTGTAGCTACTTTTAGGACTTGTGTGAAAGTCTGATGATGTTTTAGGTCATATTTATGCAGAAATGTAGACAATTCTAAAGCACCGCTGTAAACTGCCTTCAAGATGACATCTTTATCAGGGACGTCCACGAAATAACTTTACTCCTGACAGACTCAGGCTTTCCTGGGTGCTGCTTTTGTACCAAACCCTAAGCACTGACCTATGATCTATGATCTGAGGGATCCAGATTTGTAGAAAGTGTTGCAGACGTAAAGCTTTCAGAAGCCGAACCCCTCGATCTCAGTCACAGACGGACATTCTTCTTCATGAAGTGTGAACAATGGCTCGTGTTTACCTCATTACATCACATCGAGAGCTCAGAGATAAAAGCCAGGGGGATGAAAACAGAGCGAGAGCAGCATGAAGCGGAGGAAGCAGAGGGAGACGTGAATAATTGATCGTGATGGCAGACCCCGTTCTGTGCCACCGCTCAATAATAAATGAATCCATCCAGTGTTGCTCCGGCGTCCGTTTGTTCTGAATCAGTGCCCCTCTGCCATCCTGGATAAAGCCCGCAGTAACCCATCTTAACCAGATCGGAGCTGAACAAGTCCTAAAGAATCAATAATAAAATGTTTGTTTCCATGGATGATTAACACAGCACAGGCTCATAAGCCCTGATCTCATGAATGAAAATGAATTTTTGTTATGGTGACAGTCGCTTTTGACCGGTTTCATCTCCTTCAAATAAGGAAATATAAAAAGAAAAAAAAGAAATGAAAAACAAAGAAACAGACCAAGAGCAGAAGAGGAACACAAAAAGAAACAAACAAAAAAAAAAAACCACATTAATATAAATAAACATACAAATATGATACAAAATTAAGAAAAATAGAATTAAATGAAGAAAAATATCAAATAAA
>JAJAGP010001395.1:162189-197572 GCA_025084515.1 Ancistrus triradiatus
AGCGTTGGAATAAAATCATGAGTCATGCTAGAGATAGATCGTTTGGTGTAAGGTGGTCAGTCTTTGATAAACTCGGCGGTGTTTAATATCATCATGAGTCTTAAGTCTCGGCTCTTGTTACCAGTGAGGTGAACATTGTGTATAACCAATAGGTGGCGCTCTCTCTCTCTCTGTCTCTATTCCATGCTTTTCATTCTTTAATCATTACTTTTTCCCCCTCCTTTCACTGTTTTTCTGTATTTGTTCTTTTATTCTATTCTGTTATTTCTTTATTAAATGTAATCCTATAAATAAAATAATGAAATGTATTTTCCTCTGATCTTAAGATCCCACTACAGGACTTAAGAAGCCACTTTGTTTATTTTACTGCCTGTGTGTGTTTTATTAACGTTTTTCTTTCTTGTTGCTTTTTTTTTTATTATCGTGCTGTTATTTATTATACCCAACTGCTGGTGTGATGAACTGGGGAGCCACAGCTTATGACAGTCGGTCACCCCTAATAGTGATACGAGGGACACTAACAACTCAGCGACAACGTGTGCTGCCTTCCATGGCAGGGCTTCCAGCTGGCATCTTTCAGCAGGATAATGCTCTCCCACACAGCAAGGGCTTAACAGGAATGTCTCCTCCAGATCGTAACCCTTCCTTGGCCTGCCTGGTTGCCAGATTTATCTCCAATCGAGCATTTATGGGGCCAGCTATGAGTGTGCAGGATCCACAGGCCCAGCTGTACCATCTGTGGGATACCACACTGAACCTGTATACCACCCTGATCACCCGCATCTCACCTTAGATCCAGGCTAGAGTGATGCTGTGTGAAAGGTTAAACCCGGCTTCATTTCAGACGAGTCCATCTTTAGGTTTTGCTGCAGGCCGTACAGGAGGAGTTCCACTCACCCAGCTCTGAATGTTAATCACACCGCTCCGGTCGGCCTCTATCCATATGCGTTCTGTACACTGTTTACAATCCCCCATGAATCCCTGCTGCTCCTGGGCTCATTGGGATGACAGCATGTAATTTGGGGGCCGCAGTAAATTCACACTGAGGAGGTTTGGCTTGGTAAGCGTGGAAGTTGGCGTCCTCCTTAAGACACACAGTGGGACATTTCATCTGGCAACAAGGTACTAGTGACGCACCTGTGAGGGTTTTCACAGGACCAGACCAGGGGTGCCCTCTTATCACAGTAGCATGACCAAAAAATGATCAAAGTTAGATGTGGTAAGTCCAGGTACTGCCTCAAACCGATATTTTCCAACAGACACCAATATTTACCATTAAATACCACATCATTTTCTTTATTTATCTTTATGTTTGTGTTTAATTCCTTCTTTCTTTCTATTTTTAATTTTTCTTCCCTCACTTGTATTTATTTGTTGACAATTTACACTTTATTTTTCTTGTTTCTTTATTTACCTTTTTGTGTTTAATTCCTTTTTCTTCAGTTTTGTTTTTTTTATTTTTATTTCATTTTTGCTTATTTATTCATTTTTTTCTTCATTTACAATTTTTTTTACTAATTTTGTTTTTCCTTCATTTTTTTGTTTCTATTTTGCTTATTTATTCATTTTCTTTTTATTTATTTACCTATCTTTTTAAGCTGAATTCCTTCTTTTTTCTGTTTTTTATTTTTTCTTCATTCTTGCTTATTTATTCTTCATTTTATGCTTTTCATTCTTTCTGCACGTTTCTTTGTTGTCCTCTCTTTCCTTACATTAAATTTTTTTCCTTAATTTTTATTTATTTTGCTTATTACCTTTATTTTTGCACATTGCTACTATTTATTCTTTCTATTTTTTTCCCTTCATTTGTATTTCTTTTTTGCTCATTTATACTTTATTTTTTCCTGTTTCTTTTTTCTCTATTTACCTTTCTTTTTGTGTTTAATTTCTTCTATTTTAGTGTTTCTTCATTTTCATTTCATTTTGCTTATTTATTCATTAATTTCTTTATTTTTCTTTATTTACTTTACCATTCTCTTTGTGTTTAATTCCTTCTTTCCTTCTGTTTTATACGTCGTATGAAAAAGTTTGGGCACCCCTGATAATTTTCATGATTTTTCTTTATAAATCATTGGTTGTCCAGCTCAGCAGTTTCAGGTAAATATATCATATAGCAGATGAACACCGTGATATTTCAGAAGTGAAATTAAGTTTATAGGTTTTACAGAAAGTGTGCAGTAATTATTCAAACAAAATTAGGCAGGTGCATAAATTTTGGCACCCTTGTCATTTGAATACCTTTAGCACTAAATATTGGAACACAAAATTTGTTTTGTAAGCTCATTGACCCTTGATCTACATACACAAGTGAATCCAACTATGAGAAAGTGTTAAGGTGGCCAATTGGAAGTTTTTCTCCTCTTTGCATCTTCTCTGAAGAGTGGCAACATGGGAGCCTCAGAACAACTCTCAAATGGCCTGAAAACAAAGGTTGTTCAACATCATGGTTCAGGGAAAGGGAAAAGCTCTCTCAGAGATTTCAGCTGTCAGTTTCCACTGTGAGGAACATAGTGAGGTAATGGAAGACCACAGGCACAGTTCTAGTTAAGGAACTCCCGAAGTGGCAGACCAAGAAAAAATCTCAGATAGGCAGAGGCGAAGGATGGTGAGAACAGTCATAGTCAAGCCACAGACCACCTCCAAAGACCTCCAACCTCATCTTGCTGCAGATGGTGTTCATTGTTCAACTATACAGCGCACTTTGCACAAGGAGATGCTGTATGGGAGAGTAATGCAGAAGAAGCCTTTTCTGGCAGACACGCCACAAAACAGGGTCACTTGAGGTGTGCTACAGCACATTTGGACAATCCAGCTTCATTTTGGAATAAAGTGCTGTGTACTGATGAAACTAAAAATTGAGTTATTTGGACATAACAAGGAGCGGAAAAAAGAACACAGCATCCCAAGACAAACACTTGCTACCCACAGTAAAATTTGGTGGCGGTTTCCATCATGCTGTGGGACTGTGTGGCCAGTGCAGGTACTAGGAATCTTGTTAAAGTTTTTTTTTTTGAGGGTCGCATGGATTCCAGTTAATATCTCCAGATTCTTGAGAACAATGTTCAAGAATCAGTGACAAAGTTACACCCGAGGCCAACGACCCCAAACCCTGCTCAAAATCTACTAAGGCATTCATGCAGAGGAACCAGTACAACGTTCTGGAATGGCCATCTCAGTCCCCAGACATGAATATTACTGAAAATGTGGGCTGTCCATGCTCGGAAACCATCAAACCTGACTGAACTGGAGATGTTTCTAAAGAAGAATGGTCCAAAGCACCTTCAACCAGAATCCAGACTGGAAGCTGTAGGAAGCGTTTTAGCGGCTGTTATTTTGTTATTTATACAAAGGAGGATCTACTAAATATTGATGTCATTTTTCTGTTGGGGTGCCCAAATTTATGCACCTGCCTAATTTTGTTTGAATAATTACTGCACACTTTCTATAAATCCTATAAACTTCATTTCACTTTCTCAAATATCACAGTGTTCATCTGCTATATGATATATTTAACTCAAGTTGCTGATCTGAACAACCAATGATTTATAAACTAAAATCATGAAAATTATCAGGGGTGCCCAAACTTTTTCATACCACTGTAGTTTCTTCCTTCATTTTCATTTCTTTTTTGTTTATTTACTCTTTCTTTCTGTTTTACCTTTGTTTGTTTTTGCACATTGCTGTTATTTGCACTTCTGGTAGAAGCTATGAATATTTTGTTTCCTTGTACTTGGGCTGAATAATGACAGTAAAACTAAATCTATCTTTGTATCCAAACATATGCAAAAATATTCAGACACCAACCTTCACCATGAAGTTCCCCAACAGACACCAAAATTCATAATCAAATCTGTAGGTTTACCAATAATCAATAATATTTGACACCAATACCACCAGTAACATTTCCCCTGAGAGGGGTACCCGATCCTCCCTGTGATCCTGAACAATAAAAGCTCTGAAAAAGTAAAATGTTATTTTTTAAAGAGTTAATGGATTTATAACCTGAGCTCTCTCTCTCTCTCCCTCTTTGTTCCTCTGGTCTGCAGGCTGCTCCGAGTGCTGTATTAAATGTCTGAGCGGGATTCCTTACGCCTCTCTGATAGCCACCATCCTGCTGTACGCTGGCGTGGCACTGTTCTGTGGGTGCGGGCATGAAGCTCTCTCTGGCACCGTCACCATCCTGCAGGATTATTTCAATTTGATTCAATCAGCCGACGCTCTGGACGTCTTTACCATGTGAGTACTGATGAACTCTATAGACATGAGGGGGCGCTGTGCTCTAATCCACCAGCCTAACACCGCACTGACCTGGGTTCAAGTCCCGGGGGTGTCTGCCGACCAGGTCGGACTCCAAACACATTCCCCGTTCTTCCTTCTTTTCTTGCTTATGTCATGTATATTATAATATTCCTTTCTTCTTTTTTAATTTATGCGGTCTGTTTGATTCTTTCTTTGTTTCCTTCTTTGTTCACTTGCTATTTATTTTTGGTTTTTTTTGTGTATTTGTTATCCCAAATTCTTTTTTTTCCCGTTTTTTTTTTGTGTTTAATTTCTTCCTTTATTTTTTTCCTTAATTTGTTCTTTTCTGTTTCTTTCTTTGTTTCTATTATTTATTTTCTTTCTTTTTAACTTTTTTCTTACGTTTGTTATTTAACATTTTTTATTTGCTTGTTTCATTAGTTTCATATATTCTTTCTTTTCTGTATATTTCTTTATTATAAATATTCCTTTCTCCCCATTTCTTCCTTTTTGTGTTTGATTCTTTATTTCTTTCAATATGTTCTTCTGTGTTTAATTGCTCATTATTAAAAGTTTCTGTATTTTTATTACCTATTTTTACTTCCATCATTTTTATATTCTTCCTTACTTTTTTAAACATTTTTCTCTGCCTTATTTTTCTTTCTTTTTCATATATTTCTTTATCATAATATTCAGAATTCTTCCTTTTTGTATTTAATTCCTTATTTATTTATTTATTTATTTTCTTTTGTGTTGATTTGCTCTTTATTTCTGGTTTCTGTATTTGTATTACCTATAGTTGCTTCTTTGATTTTTTTTTTTATTATTTATATTACCTTGCATTTAATTCCTTCATTTTTTGTACATTCTTTCTCTCTTACCTTTATTTAACATTTTTTCTTTCTTCCCTTCCTTTTTTGTTGAATTATTTCCTTCTTGCTTTGTATGTTTGATCCCATTTATTCTCTTTTTTATTCATTTTACACTTTGGTTATTAATTCCTACTTTGTTTATTTTATCCCATTTCCTTTATTTTTCCTGATGTGAGGGTTTTGTTTTGCAGACCTGGCCGGTTTAGGATCAGTTCCGTTAGATCCGTTACCCCTGATTTTGCCCTCTGCTCGTTATTCTCAATAAAACCTTAAGAAAGGGATGATGGATTATAATCAGAGGGTAACACTTAATTGCGTGTTAACAAAACTGTAAAATTAATCTGATTTCTAATTAACAAATATAATTAAAATGTAAAATCTTTCAGGTATAGAAATTTAAATCCTTCTCCTCTCATACGTTTTGTTTGTTTAGGATCGACATCCTGAAGTACGTGATCTACGGAATCGCCGCTGCGTTCTTCATCTATGGGATCCTGCTGATGGTGGAGGGCTTCTTCACCACGGGCGCCATCCGGGACCTGTACGGAGACTTCAAGATCACCGCCTGCGGACGCTGCGTCAGCGCCTGGGTAACGTTTAGCTTACTAATACTGAGGAGACTCCGAGGTGACAGCGGCAAGAAGAAACTCATGACACTCCAAAGGTCTCCTGGGTGAACCTCTTGGTGAGCGATCGTTATCTGCTAGACATTTTGTCCAGCTGATAGACTTTGAGGGGGCACATCATTGGACTGAGAGAAGCAGGATGGTCGTTGGGTCTGTTCCGTTCTGACCTAGCTGGTAAGAGGAGTTGGGAGCAGTGGTTTTATGGGGGCATACACACATGGTGAACACGCTCTGGACATCCCAGACAGACCCCCAGTAGAGAGGATCATTTGATCAGCTGATGAGCACGAACAGCTCCAACAGTTTCTTTATCCACCATCCAGACACAGAGGACGCCTTCACTACACACCCCTGTCTCTGCCCGGACCACTTCCAGGCACTGCAGGAAATTTGTTGTCACGGTGCCCAATGTGTGTCCTGCATTCGTTTGCAGTTGTGACATGAACGAGAAACCTGGACTGCTACGGACTGGAATCGTATCAACTTTAGCAATGAATCCAGGTTCTTTTTGGGATCTGACTATGGTCGGGTTTGAGCATGGAGGCCTTGTGGTGGGTACTTCAATCAGTCTACCCCGACTGCTGGTGTGATGATCTGGGGACCATCACATACGACAGTCGTCACCCCTAGTAAGGATACGAGGGACACTAAAAGCTCACCACTCAGCAACCAAGTGTTGCCTCTCATGGCAGGGCTTCCAGCAGGAAGCAGGATAACCCTAACAGGAATGTCAGATTGGAGTCCCCAGATTGGAACTATTCCTTGGCCTGCCCGATTGCCAGATTTATCACTAATCAAACATTTATGGGACCAGCTGGGATGCCAACGTCAGGATTTACAATGTGTCTTAGAGAAATAGCTAGCAGTCAACGATCTCTCACCAAGAGGTACACAACCCGAAAGTAGATTTTATAGGGCAGCGCTATAGAGGAGGCACTTTTACACCCTCTTTGGCAATAACCAGACCACATCTGTAATCATTTCATATCTGCTTGGGACAGAACTACATTGCAAGTTTTGCAGCAATCCAGCATTTCTATGTGGGTGTGTTAGTAATTCATCAATGAGTGTAATTTGGTGACCTAATTAAAGCCAGCCTCGATTAATTACTGCTCTCGCTTCATCATGAATCTCTCTCTCTCTCTCAGTTCATCATGTTGACCTACATCTTCATGTTGGCATGGCTGGGCGTCACAGCCTTCACCTCTCTCCCCGTCTTCATGTACTTCAACATCTGGAACACCTGCCAGAACATGACTGCCATTAAAGACGGCCTGTGCTTCGACCTGCGCCAGTTCGGTGAGTGGAGACAGTACTGCATTTAAACACGCAGGAGGTCCTCTAGGTGTGTTTTTGGTGATGGTGGCGTTTGTTTGGCTTGCCTTGGCTTGTGGGTGTTGGGAGGAGTATCAGTGTTTGATTGGTACATGTTTTTAACATGTGTTCGCAAGGAATACTGGTGTTTATATGGTATGCAGGACTCTGGTGGCACAGTGGTTATGTCCACAGTCCAGTACCTTAACCTTAGTGTCTACTGAGAATACTAGTTTGTCTAATTGGGATTGTTGGTGTTTCTTGATGTAAGTACTGGTGTTTACTGGGAATACTGGTTTGTTTAATTAGGAATATTGGTGTTTGGTGGGATCGTTGGTGTTTGTTGATTGTAAGTACTAGAGTTTATTGGGAATACTGTCTTTTTTCGGAATTCAGAATACTGGTGTTTGTTGGAAGTACCAGTATTTAAAATAATAGTTATTTTTAATTGGTGATATTGGCGTTTGTTGATTGTAAGTACTAGTGTTCCTTGGGAATGTTGCTTTGTCCAATTATGAATATTGGTGTTTGTTTTGATGTAGGTATTGCCCTTTATTCTGAACGCTGGGTTTTCTAACTGGAAATATTTGTGTTTGTTTTGATTGTTGATGTTTGCCGATTGTAAGTACTAGTGTTTCTTGGGAATGCTTGTTTCTCCTATTAGGAATATTGCTGTTTGTTGATTGTAAGCATTGGTGTTTATTATGATTACTTTTCTGACTAATATTAGTGTTCCTTGGGATTGCTGGTGTTTGTTTATTGCAACTATTAGAGTTTATTGAGAATACTGGTTTGTTGGTTGGTGTTTGATGATTGTAAGTATTGGTGTTCATTGGGAATACTTATTTGTCTATTTGGGAATACTGGTGTTTGATGGGTTTGTTGATTGGAAGTGTGAGTGTTTCTTGGGAATACTGCTTTCTGTGATTGTAAGTACCAGTATTCATTGTCAATTTTTCTTTTAATTAGGGATATTGGTGTTCGTTGAGATTGTTGGTTTGCTAATTGTAAGTATTGAGGTTTATTGGAAATACGTGTTTGTCTAATTGGGAATACTGGTGTTTGTTGGTTGTAGGTACTAGGTTTTTTAAAGTAGTTCATTTGAATTGGGGATATTGGTGTTTGCTGAGATTAAGTACTAGTATTAATTTTGAATTTTTTTTTAATTAAAGATATTGGTGTTTGTTGTTATTTGTTGATTGGAAGTGCCAGTATTTTAAATAATAGTTATTTTAATTGGGAATATTGGTGTTTGTTGATTGGAAGTACTAGTATTAATTGTGAATAGTTATTTTTAAAATTAGGAATACTGGTGTTTGTTGGTATTTGTTGAAGTACCAGTATTTTTTTTATTGGTGATATTGGTGTTTGTTGATTGTAAGTGCTGGTATTGTGAATATTTTTTTTAAATTAGGAATATCAGTGTTGGCTAGTGTTTAATCTGTTAAATATTTTTTATGATAATATATGATATGGATCACATTGTTTTTCTGCGTTTTATCTCAGGTATCGTGACTGTTACCGAGAACATGAAGATCTGCTCAGAACAACAAAAGTTCGCCGACATGTGCGCCTCTAACGAGGTTAGTGTTGTACTTATCTTCACTGCTAAAGCTCCGAGTCGATTCTTATACCTGATCCTTCTATTGCTCTGCCAGGAGCTAATTTAGAGATGTTAAGACGTCTTTCATATTTTAACCCCTCTTTATGCTGGTCTGTCTCTGGAGAAGAAGGGGCAGAATGCCGGTCCATTGCCAGGCCGGTTGACTCACTGGGGATGATCCATTTATTGAGCATAAACCCAGTTCCAGCCTATTAGTTGCTGTAGTTAGATGAAAGTAAAGCCTTTGTCTCTGAAGTTGTTTCCCTGAAACTGTGCTCGGTTTCCTCCTCCAGCTGGATCTGACGTTCCACTTGTTCGTCTGTGCTCTGGCGGGGGCAGGAGCTGCCGTTATTGCCATGGTGAGCCCATTTATTATGTAACTCTCTTTCTCTCTGAAGCTCACTGTACACATCTCCACTTTTTGCTCTAAAAGATCATGTACTCACCTCCATTTAATTATTATCTTTATTCATTTTCTTGCTTTACCCCCACCTTAACTTGGTCTGGTTTACATGGGGATCCAGAGTCCATCTAGGGTGCAGGAGAACTCGTACCCTGGGTGGGGCACCAGTGCAGTACTGAGAGCTGGGATGGGGTGGCTCTTGCAGCAACAGGGGATGCTTCCCCATTTAGTCTCCCCTCCCTTAGACAGTTTATTAAGAATATTGGTTTGCCTGAATGGAAATGCTACTGTTGGTTGGTTGTACGTACTGGTGTTTACTGGAAAAACTGGTTTGCCTAATTGGGAATGCTGGTGTTTGGTGGGATTGTTGGTGTTTATTGGGAATACTCATTTGCATAATTGGAATTGATGGTGTTTGCTGATTGTAAGTATTGATATTTATTGGGAAAGCTCATTGGTCCAATTGGGAATACTGGTGTGTCTTGGGATTGCTGGCGTTTGCGGATTAATTATTGACGTTTATTGGGAATACGGGTTTGCCTAATTAGGGATTATGGCGTTTGCTGGGATTGTTGTCGTTTGCTGATTGTATGTATTGATGTTTATTGGGAATACTTGTGTTTGTTGGGATTTTTGGGTTTTTTATATTTTTTATTTTAAGCATTGTTGGTTATCGGGTATAATGTTTCTCGGGAATGCTGGTTCATCCAAGAGGGAGTTTTTGTGTTTGCTGATTATAAGTGCTGATGTTTATTGGGAATATTGGTGTTTATTGTCAATGCTCATCTGCTTAATTGGAAGTGATGGTCTTTGCTGACTGTAAGCAGTTATGTTTGTTGGGAATATTGGTGTTTGTTGCTGGAGATTCTTGATTGTAAGTGTTGGTGTTTATCGAGAATAGTTGTTTGACTAATCAGGATTATTGGTGTTTACTGACCAATTATCAGTGTTTACTGAGAATACTGGTTTGTCTAATTGGGAACACTTGTGTTAGTTGGGATTGGTGGTGTTTCTTGGGAATGTTGGTTTGTCTAATTGGGAATACTGGTGTTTGCTGAAGTACAAGAGTATTTTTTTGTTTTGTTTTTTGATTGTAAGTATTGATGTTTAATGGGAATACTGGTTTTCCTAATTGGGAGAATGGGTGTTTTTGACAATACTTTTTGTCTAATCAGGTATACTTGTGTTTTTGAGGATTGTTGGTGTTTGTAGATTACATACTAGAGTTTCTTGGGAATGGTGATTTGTCTAATTGGGAATACTTGTGTTAGTTGGGATTGTTGGAGTTTGCTGACTAAGTATTGATGTTTCTTGTGAATATTGATTTGTCTAATTGGGAATACTGATGTTCGGTGATTGTAAGTATTGGCGTTTATTTGGAACACTGGTTTGTGTAACGGGGAATGCTGGTGTTTGTTGGTCGCACGTACTAGAGTTTATTAGGAAAGATAAGTTGTCCAACTTGGAATACTGGTGATTGTGGGTGGTAAGTGTTGGTATTTATTGGGAATACTGTATTGTCTAATTGGGAATTCTGGTGTTTGTTGGTATTTGCTGACTATATACTACAATATATTTGGGATATCGGTGTTTGCTGATTGTAGGTACTGATGTTAGTAAGGGAATACTTGTTTGACTAATTGGGATTATTGGTTTTGGCTGATTGTAAGTATTGGTGATTACTGAGAATCCTGGTTTATCTAATTGGGAATACTGGTGTTTGTTGGGACTGTTGGTGTTTGCAGATTGTAAGTACTACTGTTTATTGGTTTTCTAATTGGGAATCCTAGAGTTTCTTGGGAATGACGATTTGTTTAACAGGGATTACTGTTTGATCATTTTAAGTGTTCGTGTTTATTGGGAAAGCTGGGTTGTCTAACTGGAAATATTGGAGCTTGTTGATAAGTGTTGGTCTTTATTGGGAATACTTTATCGTCTCACTGGGAGTTATGGTGCGAGTTGTGATTGTTGGTGCTTGTTGATGTTTATTTGGAATATGTTTATTTGGGGTTCGTCTAATTGGGAATTCTGGTGTTTATTGGACCTGTTGGTGTTTCTATTATATTCTCGCTCTGGTTATTGGGAGTAGGGGGTGTTGTCCATCTTGGGATTTATGGAGTGCAGGAGACCTCGTACCCTGGCCAGAGTGCCCCCGACTACTGCTCCTTTAATGCTTTGCTTAATTTATTACCTGCTTATTCTCGATCAGTCCTTCCCTCCTTTATCTTCATCCTTCAGTCCCATCTCTAGACTGTGTCAGTGTGTGTACAGCGTTTAATGTGTGTGTGTGTGTGTGTGTGTGTGTGTGTGGTGTTCAATGCATGTTTCTCTCCTGCTGTGCAACACTGATAGCAGGAGGAGAAAACGAGGGAGAACCGAGCCGGACTCACACCGTACAATACAAAGGCTTTAAACGATGCTCTGGGATATTTATACACTTATTAAAACTCTTTAAATTATTTATTAAAACTACACTTAAATTAGTACACTAGGACGAAAATTTAAATTATACTAACAAGGCATCTAAGTGCACAATGTTTAAAAACCAAAATGTAAAAAAAGAAAATGCTTTACTAAAAGTTGTAGTGGTTATTAGTAACACGAAAATAAAAATTATTATATAACACACCGAGAGACATGGAAAGGAACAGGGAGGTAAAGGCGAGCGATGCTGCCCATTGAAAATGCACAGAGGGCTGTTGCCATGGAAACAGAGGAGAGAAGAAAAGGAAAGTGTGTGAGGAACCGTGTTCTGAAAAACACAAGCCTCACCCACTGCCACTGCATCGGACCGAAACACACCGGAGAGAAACAAACGCTGATTACTAATTCATAATAATATTAATTATAACTGATCACGCATGTGCAAAAGTTTTGGCACCTTCCCAAATTGAAGTGGTGTGCCATTTTTTGTAATCGGTGAAATAAACATGTGCAGTCGTGTAATTTGATTAGGGGTGCACAAACTTTTGCACAAGGCTGCATCTGTGCTTGGGTGTTCACACAGACGTCTGCGTGTGGGTGTGCAGACTCATTGTGCTCCTTTCATTATATAATTACATCATTCCTAAACTCTGTGCCGCGCCAACGGCTGTTAGACAATGTTTAAGGAAAGTGCGCCATCTAGCGGCAGATCACAGTTAACTGCAAGACGTTTATACCCAGCAACAACAGATATTAGAAATATAACAGTAAATATCTGGACAAGTCAGATACAGACAGTCAGTAATCTTCAGAATAATGTGAGAATAACATCAGTGAAAAAACAACTGACAGTAGTTATTACCAGTCAGCCGTTTAATAACCTGTCCTCGTCAGGAGTCCTCATCAGTAGTCAGTATCAGCTTAACAGCAGGTAATAAAAAAAACACATACAGTATTCAGCACTGTAGCAAAACAACAAAAAAACCACCAGGTTTACATTCAGTCTGTAGTCATAACAGTCAGTAGCAGAAAAAGTCAGTTGTTTCAGACTCTGCATCAAATTTTAATTAAATAACCGTGCGCATCAGTAGCGGGAGGACAGTCTGTAGCTATAACACACGTCACCAGAATAACAGTCAGTAGGCACAAGTCAGTAATCATGGCATTCACTCAGTAGCAGCTTTGGTCACTTGTCATTACCGTCTGGATCAGATTTATATTTCAGTACCATTCAGTAGTAAGACTAGTCGGTAGCAGAATACCAGCCAGTAGCTATAATAGTCAGTAGCAGAACAAAGGTCAGTAGTTATAACAGTCTTCCATCAGATTTACATTCAGTAGCAGTCAGTAGTAAGAACAGTCAGTAGCAGAATGACAACCAGCAACATCGGTTCTTCTTCAGCAACTTCAAAGTCAGGTAGTCATCATAGTGAGTAATTGAGTCAGTAGCAGCTTAGGTCAGTTATAAGAGTTAGCAAGTTTAAAAGTCTGTAGTCAAAATAGTCAATAATTAGAACAGTCAGTAGCAGAATAAGTCTGCTGTTACATTCTGTATCAAATTTATATTCAAAACCATACCAGTCAGTAGCAGAATGTGTCAGTAGCCATAACAGTAAGAAACAAAACAACAGTCAATAGTAGAATAAGTCAGTAGCAGAATACATCAGTAGCTATAACAGTCAGTAACAGAATAAGTCAGTAACTATGACAGTCAGTAGCAGAATAAGTCAGTAGTAGAATAAGTCAGTAACAGAGCAAGTCAGTAGATAACGGTCAGTAGCAGAATATATCAGTAGCTATAACAGTCAGTAGCTATAAGTCAGTAGCAGAGTAAGTCAGTAATTATAATGGTAAGTAGTAGAAAAAGTCAGTAGCAGAATAACAGTCAGAAGTGCTATAACAGTCAGTAGCTATAAGTCAGTAGCAGAGTAAGTCAGTAATTATAATGGTAAGTAGTAGAAAAGGTCAGTAGCAGAATAACAGTCAGAAGTAGAATAAATCAGTAGCTATAACAGTCAGTAGCAGAGTAACAGTCAGTATTAGCTTAGGTCAGTTACCCATAAACATCAGTACTGTCAGCATCATACTGACATACATCAATAACATATCAGTGGTTATGAGCACAGATTATTTATATCAGATTAAATTTCACTCTGAACTGAAAGTAGTTTTTAATAATGATCCTTTTTTTGTCTTATGTTTGTGTGTGATGTCATTGGTCATGTGACAGATGGGGGCTGTCTCTGTTCTCATCCGTAATTACGTAACACTTGTCACTCAGAGCCTGGGAAGATACTGCACCCGCTTCTGACGCCCAATACATCCAAAAACACCCCGATATACCCAAAACACCCTCAATACACCCCATAAACCCCAGTACACCCCTGATGCACCCTCAGTACACCTCATAAAGCCAATACACGCCCAGTACACCCCGGTATACCCTAAATGCTCACCATACGACCCAATATACCCCTGAAACACCCTCAATACACTCCAATATACCCCTGATACACCCCTGATGCACCCTCAATACACCCCATACAGCCCGATATACATCTGATTCACAAAAAGTTCACCTTCAATACACCCTGAAATATCCCGATACACAAACATGAAAACACCATACACTCCCGATACAAACCATAATAGGGCCCTCAGCGATGACACTAATTTGCTATAGAGCGTGAGACTAAACTAAACCTAATAAAATGTTCTCATGATGTCATTTCCTGTGACTGAAGGGCATGTCTGTGTGTTAATAAGATAAACATTTCCTATAACAGTAATGACTCTGTCGCCCCCTAGCTGACCTGCAGTAACTCAGACCGTTTGGATTCTTCTTGTACTAAAGTGTGCTATTTTAGGAGCTAAACTTCTCCTTCTTGTTAAGTCCCCCCCGTGTGGTGCGCACTAACCGCTTACTAATGTTAACGCAGGTGCACTACCTGATGGTGCTGTCGGCCAACTGGGCCTACGTGAAGGACGCCTGCCGCATGCAGAAGTACGAGGACATCAAGAGCAAGGAGGAGCAGGAGCTCCACGACATCCACTCCACCCGCTCCAAAGAGCGCCTCAATGCTTACACATAAACCCCACATACACACACACACACGTACAAACACTACAACCCAAGCATGCTGTCCCTTCCCTGAACCCACACACACACACACACACACACACACACACACACACACACACACACACTATAACCATGGTAAGAAATAAGAGACATTACAGGATCAGGACCAGGTTTGATTTTGGGTGGGAGGAGTTTAAGATTAAGACGCCTTCTTTTTTCCAATTTTCAATGTTTTAAATGTTTTTTGTGTTCCTTTATTTCCTCTCCTGATGTACATAGCACATGCTAATGACACGGCTAACTGCACATTAATGCCTGTGTGAGTTTCAAATCATTCAATGTTTAGTACAGAAATGGATTATGATTTGTGATGTGTAAACAATTTATTACCATTATTAACTTAATTCTTTAACTGAAGTAGTAGCGGTAGTATTAATCCCTAAATATTTGTGTAACAAGTGGATCTTTCAAATAATGGTTACATTTATTTATGGTTATTATTATTATTATGAATATTAATTAATTGAAGTAGCAGCAGTAATATTAATTTTGTCAAGTAGATTTAAAAAAAAAAAAAGTCATACTTTTTTTTTTAAGATTATCATTATCACTACTATTATTATTATTATTATTATTATTATTATTAAATTGAATATTAATTAAAGCAGTAGCAGTTTATTAATTGCGAAATATCTGTATACAATTTAAGTAGATTTTTTAAAATTGTGTTTTTTATTATTAAAATTAATATTATTATTAAAATTATTTATTATTACATTTATTTTTATGGCTTTATTATTAGCAGCAGTAGTATTAATCCCTTGAATGTTTGTGTATTTCTTAAATTTTTAAAATTTGATTAACTATTTTTATAAAATTATTATTGTTTGTGTATTTCTGTTAGTTTTAAGTACCTTTTCAAAATAATCTTTATGACATTTATTTTAATTTTCATTTAATTATGTTTTAGTTATTTTTAACAACAATAACAATAAATCATAATAAACTGAAAGAAATAAAGGATTAAACAAAACTAAGAATTAAACTGTTAAATGAAAAACCAAAAATATAGGTGTTAACATTACTACTATTACTATTATTTGAGTATTTCTATAATTTTTACTGAGTTCTTTTTCAAAGTCTTTGACATTTATTTTAATTTGTAATTATGTTTTAGTTATTAATCAACAACAATAATCATCATAAATCATAAGAAAACAAGGATTACAAAACTGAAAACAAGAAAATAGGAATTAAACTTTGGATGCAAATACTACTAATACAATAATAAAAAAATAATAAAGGTAATACAATTATTTTTAAAAGGGTACTTGAAATACAACACAAACATTAAGGGATTAACACTATTGCTTTCAATAGGAAGCTTGCTATCAAATTAATTACTTCTATTTTGACAATTTTCTACATGATAAAACTTACACATCTGCAAGAACAAACTTTTAAAAATATAAAAATTTTATATTAAAATACTGGGAAAAACAAAAAAGTGTAAAATTTGTAATGAGCAAAAGTTTTGGCCCCTTACTGGTGATCTGGTGCTGTTTTTGTAGGTCGTCCAAATCCTGTCCAAAATCCGCTCTGAGAAACATCACCCGAGTGCAGAACCCTCACACACACATCATATTCATATCCTATTAAACCAAGCGTCCACTCATTAGCTACGCACAATTCTTTTATTATTTAATCTTTCTCCAAAGCTTCAAAGTGACCAAACATTTAAGAAACTTCAAAATACAAATCAGAAATAATATGGATTCATTCCCTCTAAATTCTCTTTTGCAGAACCCTAAACCCTTTCTGACTAACAAAAAACCCAGAAACTGTTAAGTAAACAAACCCTTTAAAGTATTTTTATGGTACTTAATGTGCAGTAGTGGTATTATTCCAAAAAATAATCAGTCAGGAAAATTAATGCACGAGGGTGCTAAAACTTTTGCACAAGGCTCTAGATGCAACTTGGATACTTGGACACGACGGCATGTTAAAAACAACTGGATTTTTAATACTTGTCTAAGAATTGGGAAAATAGTACATGTTATATTGGAGTAATTCTGATCGGATAGAAGAAATTTTAGAATATTAAATTCACAAAAAAAGTATTATAAGAGCAAGAACACAGAACGAAACAAAAATAAATAAATAAATACAAATGTTTTAGGGTGATAATGGACACTGCAATCCTGTAATGCCCAATACCTGATTTTTTTATTTATTTAATAGATGTTGTTTTAGTATTAAATACTAAATATTTTTCTTCTTATTGTTTATTTTGCTCAACCATTGTCTAGTTGTGGAGAAAAGAAAAACAAAAGCAAAATATCTGGTAAAAATGATTCCAAAAAATTATTCCAAACTCTAAAAAAATCAACTTTTGCCACATTGAAACACTTTTATTCTTCTTTAAAATACAATAATAAACAAATCAAATCCTTTCTGGACGTAAACTGTTTAAAAAGTAAGTTTTAAATGCCTTGGAGAGATTCTGTAGATTCTAACATTTTTGTGTCATTATCTCAAGCCATAATCACACTAATATCATCAGGTGCTTTTTTTATTATTATTTAGCATTTTTATTGTTTGGTTTTGTTTTGTTTATTTGTTTTTTTTTACTCAAGAAATAAAACACGTCTGTACTGTATATAAACATATATCTATATTAACGAGCACGGATTTTGTTTCATTTTCATTTCATGTCAAAGTTTTGAATAGGTGATCATGTTTTTTTATTTGTTGCTACTGGGAACAAAAAAAAAAGAGAAATAAACTAAAATAAAACTGATTATTGTTATTATGTTCAGGGCAAATTGGCATCTAGGGACAGTGTCTCACAAGAAATAAATACAAATACAAATAACAGGGTTTGTAAGAAGTAAGGTAACAATGATAACCTGCAATTTTATCATTAATGTGATTTTATTTTTTGGGTTTACATATTTAATCTATTTCGTAAAGTTTTGCCCCCCTGAAACTCAGATTATATTTTGGCTGATAATGTCAATAAAACAAAAACAAAACTTTGCAAAAACTGTTACCTTATTAGATTGAAAAAGAACAACAATTAAAATATTTGTTAAAAGTCAATCTACTATACAACTGGGGTGCCAAAATGTTTGTTTAAGACTTCAGAATTAAAGAAGAGGTGCAATTAATAGCCTTAAAGTTTTTTGTTTTTTTTCCTGAAACTACAAAAAAATAGCTGTACCACACCGGAGCCTGTATTTTCTATTCTTGTTTTTTTTTTTTGGTTGAACTTTTGTGAATAGTTTATTGCTATAAACAGGGGTGCCAAAACCCTTTTTTTTCCTTTTCTTTTTTTATTTTTTAAATAAAACTTTATGATGACTAAATAATCAAAATTCAGTGTTACTCAGACAAAGATGAAAGATGGAAGATTATAATAAAAAAAGTGAGATTTTAGACAAGAGGAGACACATTATTAGGGGTTTTTTTGCTTGCTTGTTTGTTCTTTTCTTTAATTTGATCAACCTGTTACTTATGGGACTCAGGACTGGAATAAATCAGGACCAAACACTTTTTGGCTCGGGTTTTAGCCGTTTAACTGCCCTCACTGTTTATTGTAGTGTTTTATTCTTTTGTTTAACTTTTTGGCCATGGTTTATTTTCATTAATTCGGTTCCTGTTTCTCATTCAGCACTGGTTTTTACATCAAACAAAAACAAACAAACAAAAAAAAACGTTGTTATCTAAGGACGGTGGTTCCTGTTATTGTGTGTGGCATGACTATGAGAATTAGTTTTTAATGGATTAAAAAAAAAAAAACAACAACAACGACAAAAACGATTTGTACACTTTTGCCTGCTTGTTGATTTTCTTCTTCTTCTTCTCTAGTGTGCTGTGGATCCAGCAGTATTATTAGAAGCTAAATATCGCACTAGGCCGTAGTGTTCAGGTTTTTGTCCTAGTTTGTATTGAGTTAAAAATAAAAAGTGTAAAAAAAAAAAGAAACAGTATTAAAGAGTGCTCTCTCTCTCTCGCTCTGTCTTTGTACTTTCACTAAGAATGCTTCGTAGCTGGCTGTAAAATTAATCCATTTTTGTAAATAAATGTGCCAATGGCTTTAAAAAAGTGGCTTTTCTTTTCTACTTGCTTTCCTTTTCTTTTTGAACTGTAGAATTAAAGTTGCTTGCATAAATAAAGACACTTGTGTACTTGTTAATAATTCATTCTGTGCCCGATTCTTCCTTCCTTTCATTCTGATAACGGATTGTTTCTTAAACATCTGAATCTCCAGATGACATTACTGACCTCCTGAAGCAGGCTGGCCCATCCCAGTGCTGACAGGCTCTTAACCTTAAGCATACAACCCCAAACTTCATTTCACTTGCCTTTCCATTCCTGCAGTTAAAGCCTGCTAGACATTCCAAAAAAAGTGGGGACGGGGGCAATTTAGAGCTAGTAATGAGATAAAAAAAACTAAATAATGATGTGATTTCAAACAGGTGATTATAATCATGATTTGGTACGAAAGCGATATAATAAAAAAAACTACATGAAAAAAACAATATAAAAGCTGGACTGTGCTACACTTACCGACCACAGTGTGGCAGCATAGAGCTACAAACAAATCTCCGTGATCAGGTCTGTATGAGATTTACTGACCAAATATTGTATACTAGTTGTACACTAGTTCTGTTCTGGCACTGATCCAGAAAACCAGTTAAATAGGAATAAAAGTGCAGAGTAATCCAGATTTTTTCCTCCTTAATGTCTGACTGCGAGATAAAAATAACTCTAGGATTAAACAGAACTGATGCCGATGTCGACTCTCTATATTATTCATTGTTAAGTGAATTCAGAACTATAGATGTAACCTCAACCTCAATGCAAAGCCCTATTTTATGTATTTTTACAAACTTTTACTCTTTTTCTACAACTTAAGTTTAAAATGATAATAAAAGAAGCACAGTGTGTCTCACATTTATTTTGACTTCATTTCATTGCAGACAATATGCACCCAAGACATTAGACTTCTCTCAGTCCAGTGATGTTCGCCCTCTCAAAGTCTGTCAACTGGGCAAAACGTCTAGCAGTCAATGATCTATTACCAAGTGGTACACTACCCAAAAGTATCCTCCGAGAGCCTTTTTTAAGGCAGCGCTATAGGGGAAGCACTTTCACGCCCTCTGGTGGTGACACCTAGTGTCTAATCAGACCACATCTGTAATCATTTACAGCTCTGCCTGCAACAGAACTGCACAAAGAACTTTACAATGAGAGTATGAAATAAATAACCTGATCCTATTATTCATTCAGAGGCAAGACATCACTTCAAATAAACTTGAGTGCATCCGAATGTCAATGTGTAATAAACACAAAGCCATACAGCAACAGCCTTAAAGCTGCATGAATCAATTACTCTTAAATCTCATCATACATACAAGAAAAGAAATCAGGACGATAAAATGAATAAAACACCAGCTGTAATCAAAGCTCACTCTGTTTTTGTTTCCTCTTCGCGGGGATTAAACACTGGTTCATTAGCATGCCATTAAAACACACACACACACACACACACACACACACACACACACACACACACACACACACACACACACACACACACAGGTGAATGTAAGATAACGCAGCCCAGAGCTCATAAACCCCTAAATCCGTCCTAAATCCCTCCATACCTCACAATGATCTCATTATCCCAAAACCAAACCTTTTCAAGGGCGTGCGTGCATGAATGTATGTACACACACACACACACACACACACACACACACACACACACACACACACACCAAAACATTAACACATGGAGATATAAATGCAGTTCCGTCTAAGGCAGACATGTAAATAATTACAGGTGAGCTCTGATTCACGATCCAGACACAGGAGCTGCCTCCACTACACACCCCTGTCCAGCCACTGAAGGAAATTTCTTGTCCTGGTACCCATTACGTGTCCTGCCAGCTTCGTTTGCAGTGTCGTCGAGAACGAGAACCATGGACTGCTAAGGACTGGAACCATATTATCTTTAGTAATGAATCCAGGTTCTGCCTGGGATCTGGTGAGCCTTCAATCCTGCCTTCGCTATACTGCTGGTGTGATGATCTGGGCAGCCATCGCATACAACAGTCCCCTAGTAGTGATACCAGGGACACTAACAATTCAGTGATATGTGCAGGACATCATGTGTTGTCTGTCATGAAACGGCTTCCAACTGGCATCTTTCAGCAGGATAATGCTTCGCCAGCACAGACTGTAACACTTTCTTGGCCTGTCGGTTGCCAGATTTATCGCCAATCGAGCATTTATGGGACCATCTGGTGCCAAAGGATACCATACGGAACCTGTACACCTCAATGCCCAACCTCATCTCATCTTGTAATCAGTGTTAAAGGTTTTACGTTTACTTTGCGGTTTATTTAATGTCTCTTAGATGTTAGTACAGACAGAGAAGCAGAGAAATTCCATAGCGTTTTCTGAATCTATATTAGACGATGTCAGTGAACAGCCATGATGTTTCCCGTAATGAGTCCGAGTTCCTCCCTAAATAAACTTCTTTTTCCATTTCTTTCTCATTTCTTTGCTCCTGCCTGTCAGAGCTCAGTCACATCTGATAAACATCAACATTTCTCGAGTGTTCAGTTCATTATGGATTTCTGATTCCCCTACAGCTACGAATAGTCATGAGGAAGAAAACAAATCTGGAGTCTCTCCTGAGGCTGGACGTCAGAACCCCGAGGCCTGTGAGAAACCTTCATTACACTCTGATTCATAATATTACTGTCTGGTTCCATTTATTTCTTCCGTTAAA
Source organism: Ancistrus triradiatus (assembly GCA_025084515.1). NCBI lineage: Eukaryota > Metazoa > Chordata > Actinopteri > Siluriformes > Loricariidae > Ancistrus > Ancistrus triradiatus. The sequence continues at coordinate 183,558 of JAJAGP010001395.1, forward strand.
TGTGACTGCGGTCTGATTTTAACTCTAAGGGGTCTCTGGCTTGCCAATGTTGGCTCATGCCAACATGGCTCACCAAAACCGGACAATAGAAGATCGGAAAAACATCACCTGGTCTGAGGAGTTTTGATTTCTGCTGCGATATTCGGATGGTCGGGTCAGAATTTGGCGTAAACAAATAAAAATTAAAGCCTGGCTCCATCTTGCCTTGTATCAACGGTTCAGGCTGCTGGTGGTGTAATGGTGTTGGGGTATTTTCTTGACACACTTTAGGCCCCTTAATACCAACTAAGCATCGTTCAAACCCCACATCTCTGAGGAATGTTTCCAGAACCTTACTGAATTGATGCCACAAAGAATTAAGGGGGCCCAACCCCATACTAACAAGGTGTACCTAATAAAGTGAAACCTGTTGTTGTCAGAATCAGGACGCCACAGTGCGGATCCTAAAATGCTTCGTCCTCCTCTCAGGATGATGTGCGACTAACATTTAGTAACCTGAACCTTTAAGCTTCGACATTCATTGACATTTTCTTGACATTTTCTGTAGGAATCTGGAATCCCGCCACATATTTCTGAGCGCTTTCTCATAGAGTGAGTCCCTTCGGCATTCGGCTGCATTCGAGTGCTAAATTTAACATGGTAAATGAATTTAATTTAAGGGTCGCCGAGAATGTTGGAGCTGCTGTGATTGACATTGTGGTGAAGCCGTGAATTAGTGTGAAGCTCCAACAAGAACAACAATCTGAGGTATCTGGGTGTGTTTTATTCATCACAATCACGTTGTGTTTTAATTTACATTTACACAGCTACAAAAAATATGTCCAAACTGCAATATTCATTCAATACCAAATAGAGAGTACCAGACAAATTCATATCGTCCTATAAACCAATATGTTTGAGAATGTAAGAATCAGCACCATTTTCCTTCTAGGTACCACTTTCCATTTTCAAATATTCACAGTTATAAATGCATATGTATCACAAACACATAATCAAACCCCATATAATCTCGACAAATAACTAAACTATAGAAATCTGAAATTACAATACAGAAAATAGCCACTTATTTTGCAGAAAACTAAACTGCAAAATAATCAGCAAGATGACAGTGTAACACTACAATATCGCTAACAACAACACAAATATACAGGAGCGCCATTTTAGAACACGATTTCACTCACCTGTTACTGACTCGGTATGATATAACTCTTCCCAAACGATAAGAAAGTCTCACAGTGTTCTCAAAATTCACAAGTTTTACACAACAAAGACTAGACTTGTAAATAATAACTGGATTAATGTGATAATAAATGTGAGAGATTCCTACAATCCGTTGCGTTTACAGTTAGCAAAGTGGCGGCGGCTGCGGCGACCGTTACAGTTACACTTAGCAAAGGCAAAATATAGACGGGCCAAGATCGCCGCCATATTGGTCCAGGCAACTTCTCATAATTCTCCAAAGATTGTATTACAAAAACACGCCTGATTCTACTCTAACAAAATAATATAGCAAAAAAATAATAGTAACGAATAAGCAAACAGTATTCACTAACAGTATTTTATATACTGTATTATATTACTATTTATACTACATCTACTATTGTTAATCTATTATTTCATTAATTATATTATTTATTAGACTACATCTTATTGTATTTATAGGTTAATAATATTCTGTACTGTATATTGCATTTGAGTAGATCTGTATCATTTCACTGTTATAACAAACAGAACAGCAGACTGAGTGTCAGTGTCTCACTATTTGATTTGTATTTACTGATTTCATTACATTTTTGCCAATTACGGTCAATTATAAGATGCAGAATTGCATAGTGAATGAGCCGAGTTCTGATCTGCTCAAATAATGGGAAGGTAGACAGAAAACATTTCCATAAATGGAAACAAAACACACCGAGATTTCCACGGACTATATTGATGGAGACAAAAGCAATCAATCACTTCTTAGCAGATCAAGCATACTTTGTCGATCACTGATAATGTTATAGTGACTTTTTAATAATGAATGAATGTTTTGAATGAAGATTTTGAATATTTTAACACATCATGTACCATCTCTCAGCATTTGATTTTGTTCTTCTATCTAATTCAACCTCAATAAAGACCACGAATGCTCTTTCTTACTAAACTCAACAGACACTTTGTGAATTTTAACTTTAACTTCATAACCCTTTTCACTTGGTTTAAAATACGGTCTGGTCCTGAAGCGCCTCGTTAAGCGTACAGATGCTCGGGTTAATGGTTTGGAGAATGGAACTTTACCACAAAAATTAAGAACGCATGTTCATGTTTTGCTTCCAAACATCTCCACTGCAGCTGAGTTTAAATTCCTTGGAAGTAAATCAGATGCAGAATCGAGACCAAGCTCAGAAATACAGGTGATTTAGGACAGGATTAGCTCAGCTCAGCTCCACTCCAAAAAAAAAAAAAAAAAGCTTCGTTTTAGGTATGAAACATGAGAGAAAATCTGGCAACTGCTCATGCATTGTAATTTAAGACTGCTTCACACAAGGTGTTTTTAAATTATTTTATATAGTTGCTTACTTTCGGGAAGGTGTGTCAAAATGAGGTGTTAATTAACACCAAGATGGGTTTCCAGTCGCCCAGATTTTACTTGTTTCTTCTTTTTTTTACTGGGCTTGGAGTTTTTTGTCCACAGTTTAAAAGTTTTACCCTGCATAAAAGTCTGGACTAAATCTGCACGAGCCTCAGCTATTTTATTTTTGAGCTCCTGAAAGCCATGGAAAATAAACAACGGAATAACAAACATGATTTTGTTAAACACACACAAGTATGAGCTTGTTTATTTGGTGTTGACAGCTTTAAGATTTAAGACTTTTCTGCTCTTAGCTGACATGAGTGGCACCCAGTGTGGTCTTCTGCTGCTGTAGCCCATCTGCTTCAAGGTTTAACTGTGGCGTTGTGGTTCAGAGATGCTCTTCTGCATACCTCGGTTGTAACGAGTGGTTATTTGAGTTACTCTTACCTTTCTATCAGCTCGAACCAGTCTGGCCATTCTACTCTTCCCTGTGGCATAAACAAGATTTTCTCTTTTTCAGACCATTCTCTGTAAACCCTAGAGATGGCGCTGTGTGTGAAAATCCCAGTAGATCAGCAGTTTCTGAAATACTCAGAGCAACCAAGAGGTGGATGTAGGTGCAGGTGGTGTAGGTTTATTTGTAAACGCGACAAAACAGGGCATTGCTATGAAGACGTAAACACAAAGCTAAAGAAAAACTAGGCAAGAAATCGGAAGCAATGCTAAACATAAAGCTAAACACAAAAAACAAACACAAGAGCTACACACAAACTGCAAGCTCAAACAAACAATCTGTCTCCTGGGTCTACCCTGGGTCTACCCCGGGCCCTCCTCTCAGTTGGTCATGCCTGGTATACATCCAGAGGGAGGCGTCCAGGAGGCATCCTCATCAAATGCCCGAACCACCACAACTGGCTCCTCTAAATTCAAACTCCCATGCCCCCACAATCGTCTGCGAGAGAGTGAGGACGAAATCCGCGTTTTTCTTCGGAGGAAACAGAGGGGCATACTGTAAATACAGAGAATATGGGAGGGGAAAAGGGTCAACATGACATGGGTCAAAAGCGTCTGTATGCAGAATATTTGTAGGTTTATACAATAGGTGTTTAATCATGAATGTAATCTAAGTTTAATCAATTTCGGTTAGTAATCAATGACACACTAATCCATTAGATTTCCTTTCCAAATCTACTAAACACATTTTAAGCTTCACTAGTAAAGATAAATTGAAAAAAACCCTTGAAGTCTGCAAAATGTTGAGCACCTCCCTAGATGTTGTATTAAAATTCAAATGATGAAAAGGTCTCAGAACTTAACTGACTTGTTAAGGGTTTTCTGTTTCTCATTTTTGACTTTCGTCTCTAAGGTACCCCTAGAGTGTGAGTGTATGTGCCCTACGATGGACTGGCGCCCTGTCTAGGGTTTGCCCTGTGCCGCCGATTAGGGACCAGCTTTCCTGCGACCCTGATCAAGGATTAAGCAGATAAGAAAGTGAATGAATGAATTATTTATAACTTTCTGTTTATTTTTGACCAGCCATCATGCAAACTCTTGAGCTTCCCATTATTCTAGTGTGCCTCCATGACCCTACATGTCCTGACTGGGTACAGATCGTGACTCGAGTGTGTGTTGATTGCAGATGCATCGAAATCTGATTTCAGTGAGCTACCTTCCACCAACATAAAGACGAACCCCATTTCAGGAGATCCGTTCAAGCTATTTATAAAACCTGAGATGGGAGCCGACTTCATTACCTGAGGAGCGGCGAGACACGGATCAGTGTAAATGTTACAGGATGCAAATGACTGAGCAGAAGCAGAAGCTTCGGTGAGCCATCATTAAATAGCACTGACTCTGAGAGGGGATATATATATATATATAGCGTGTCTTACATTTACTTGAACTTTTATTTCATTGCAGACAGTATGAACTTGAGATATTTCATGTTTTTTTTTTTCTGGTTGACTTAATAAGCATCCATTCCTGCCTTTCAGGCCTGCAACACAAAAGTTAGGACGAGAATTATGGCTAGTAATGAGTGATTATAATCATGATTTGGTCCAAAAACAGTATCCACAAAAGGCTGAGTCTTTGAGAAGTAAAGATGATCAGAGGATCTGCAGTTTATCACCAAATGTTTAAAAACAATGTTCGTCACAGAAAGACTGGAAGGGATTTACATATTTCTCCCTCTACAGAGCATAATATCATTAAACTATTCAGTATCTGGAGGAATTTCCTGAAGAGGGGTGATCTCCGCTCCCTCAGACGGCACTGCATCAAGAACCGTCATTCATCAATAGCTGATAGAACCACATGGACAAGGGATTCCTTTATCAAACCTTTACCAAGCTCTACAATACAGAGTTACATTCACAGATACCACTTAAAACGTTACTGTGCTAAAAAGAAGCCTTATGTTTTAACCATGACTGCTCTGGGCTCGGAGGCATCTCGGATGGACGCGCCTTGAGGTCAGACCAATCAGTATTCCCAGATCTTTTTTTGGAATGTGTTGCAGGACTGAAATGCAGAAATGGGTGTTTCTCAGGGTGTAAATGACTGGACTAGGATTCGTTTTAATTACTAATCCTTCTTCCAAGCTGCTGCTGCTGATTAGTTTAACACTTATCAGTAATAAAAAGCAATGCCAGCTGTGCTTAATCAACCAAAGCACCTGTTTTTCTTCATAAACACAAGCCTGACCCAATGCCTCTTATGTCGCTTTGTGAACAAACAGCAGAGAGGCACGTCCTACCCCGTTGTTGTTCCCTTGTTGCTTGGCCTTTACAGGGAAGATAAATGTCTCTCTGATGGAGCTGCAGGTCGAATGAGCTATGGTAATAGAGAGTTTATATTTCCATAGACCGGGTGGTAAAACGTTATCGACAGGTTGGTGCGGGTATCACAGCATGCCCATGCTAAAGAGAACACAAAATCAATAGATTTATGGGCTTTTTTTATATCGAGTGATCGCGTGGCAGCTTGTTAGAGGAAACGGCAATTAAGCAAAAGTTATCTGATCTTGAAGAGATCTCTGGAGGGAATGAAAAGAGCAAGAGCATAAAAACCGTGCCATATAATTGCCGCTCCGGAGGAAGTCACTAAAGCTATGAAGTGGGTCGATGGAGATGGATGGCCATGCAGTGGGCAGGCCAGTAGAGCAGGAGGCATAGTGGGATAGGGAGCAGATGCAGGATTTGAAATCAATCTTAGTTTGCAGCTAGGTTGGGAAAAATAGGAGAGTTCACGTCCAGTACCACTAAACTGCTGCCGTCGGGATCTTGAGCAAGACCATTAATTCTCCTCTCAACTGTTTGGATTGTAAATAGTAAGATGTGTCGGTTGTACATCGATCTGGATAAGAGCGGCTGCTTTGTATAGCAGTTAAATTAAATAGTCGCTAAATTAAAAGGGGCTTTATTATACAAAAATAAATGCAAGTGTCTGGCAAGAACAAACAGGAAATCAATACAAGGAACCCGGAAATGCAGACCAAAACTTTGAAACGTAGGAATGAAATGGGACAAACAAGACAAATCCAGAACGGGAATCAGAGACTAAAGACCTAAAAGACAGGAGTGTGAGAGGTAAGACGATGGTGAAGAGAGCTGATGGATCTAATAACGTCGTGGCGTTTTTCGACCACCAGAGGGCGCAATAATCATATATGGCATATCTTTCTCATTACGGGGTAACAGGGTCATGGACACTAAAGAGATTTGGGATGTTTAACGATATATTTAAAGTTTATGTTTAAAGTGTGTTTTTACGGAGGATAAAGGTCCGGGCTCTGTGTTTTTATATGAGAATAATGGTTCAGGTGTTGTGTGTTTTTTATATGAGGATAAATGTACGGTTCTGTGCGTTTTATATGAGGATAAAGCTCCGGGTTCTGTGTGTTTTTGTATGAGGATAAAGGTCTAGGTTCTGTGTTTTTTATATACGAATAAAGGTTTATTTAAAGGGTTGTTTATTTAAAGGGTTGTAATCCCTAAGTGTTTACAAACTTTTTGTACAACTACACTGTAATCACAAACCACACACAGTGTAATCTCACAGATACTAAAAGATAAGAAGTTTTTCTGTTTATAAACTCTTGCTTTGCTGACTTTTGTCTTGGAACAAATGCATTCAGATTTCTTTTTTTACATTGGTGACACTTAAAAATTGAAGCGAACTTGTTTTTCTTAATGAAGCCTCTGAAAGCGTCGCTTCTCCACTCCACTCATCTCAGGCATTTAAACCCTGCATCAGTCATGACGTTTTGAATAATTAACATTTAAATTGGTTTCTCAGCGCTCCGGTTTCTCGGCGTGATCCATCCAGAGTGCATTAAGACGTTTGCTTTGCTCCTGGAACGTCGGCACAGCTGGAGACAGATGTGACTCTCCTCCGCGCTGATTAGCATGCGTTACAGATTTCAATCGTAATGTGCTGGAAATTACATTTGCAGTAATCTGGACTGTGAACGCGAACCCACTGTGGAATTCAGGATGGATAAAATCAGGGCTGGAAATAGCTTCAGTCTGGACGGATTCACCCGTCTTATTTTGACAAACCAGCTGCACCAGATTAATAATGCCTCTGTGTGTCAGTCCCAGTGAGGGGGCGGGGCTTCTGTACCCATCAACTTCAAGAAGAGTTTTCGGGAGTCCTTCTCCTGCACCCATGCAACATCTTCATTTACTCGTGATCGTAAATATACGATATTTATAATGACAAATACATTCATAAAGCAGCATGCAGAACTAATGATAAGAATGGAATCCCACTGATTTAAACTCTTGATTCTAATTTCACCTTCAGACTAACCGCTAATCCTAGAGGTTCACATACTTTTTCCACTCACAGATATCTAATATTGGATTTTCCTTCATAAATAAGTGACACAGTTCTAATGTTTTCAGCCTAGAGAAGCCGACGCCCCTTCTGGACTTGTTTATAACATAAGGCTTCTTTTTAGCACAGTAATGTTTTAAGTGGCATTTGTGAATGTAACTCTGTATTGTAGAGCGTGATGAAGGTTTGATAAAGTAATCCCTTGTCCATGTGGTTCTATCAGCTGTTGATGAATGCCGGTTCTTGATGCAGTGCTGTCTGAGGGAGTGGAGATCACCCCTCTCCAGATTACTTGAATCTTTTAATCATTTTCTTACACATTTGGTGATAAACTGGAGATCCTCTGATCATCTTTACAAGACTCAGTAAGATTATAATCACTTGTTTGAAATCACATCAATATTTTGTTTTTTATCTCATTACTAGGCCTAAATTGCCCCCATCTCAAATTTTTTGGAATGTTTTGCAGGCCACAAATGCGTTAATGGATGTTTATTAATGAATGACCTTAACCAGAAAAAACATAAAATATTTATGAAATAAAAGTCAAAGGAAATGTAATTTTTTCTTGTATAATTAAAAAATTTCCCCGTCAGTCTGCTCTCCTACTTTGGTCCTTTATACTCTCTCTCTCTTAGTCTTCTAGACTCTTTTCTGCTTTCTCCGCTCTCTCTACAGAAGGACAGCTTTCTTTCTTTCTTTCTGTCTTTCTGTCTTTCTTTCTTTCTTTCTTTCTTTCTTTCTTTTCAAAGACCATATTTACTTAATCCAGCTCAAGCTTTTGAAAAGATGGGGCATTATGTGCGTTTGTAAGGTTGCTGCGGCAACTGTAGTTCTGCTCAGCAGTCGAGGATAAAATTGACGGTTTGGCCCCCCCCAATTCTTCTCTAGCCTTTTCAGAAGATGAAAAAATTAGTTTTCAATTTTGGCAGTACAATCAGAAGATCCACTCAAAGAAAAACACAGATGACTTCCTTAGTCTTTATTATTCAGTATCTTATAAGGTCAGATTTATATTGGCATTCCAGACTAAGCTCAGTCCAACTTAATTGATTTTTAATTGATTTTCATGACTAGAAATGTGAACTTTTTTAAATTAATAACCCCTAAAGAATCAAACGACGCCGCGGATGAAGCTCAGCCATGTTCCTGCTCCACTCTGAGACCTTTAGATCTGTACCTTAGAGCAGATACACAGCATTTAATGAGAAACGACGGAGAACCTTAGTAATGATGACAGACTACACAGCGACTCATGAGCCACTCGCAGCGAGAAAACAATATCTGAAATAATGAGCGTGACATTTCCCACTATCCTGTCATCAATGCTCTCAGGTTCTGAGATAGAAGAGCAGAACCGTCGCTCTGGAAGCCCATCTACAGCAGTGCGGAGACTGCAGCCGCGACGCTAAGTGCCTCCTAATGGAAGGCGACAGTCGCTGCGTTGACACAATAAAAATAAAATATGACAATTGGCAGAAATCAGAGAGCCTCCAGGCGTATTTGTAGCGTAGCTAACAGCCTCGGGTTCTTCTCTGGAGCGCCAAAACATTGCACACGTATCCAACCCTGGAGAGCATTTTTAAAAAGATTTTCATTCCAGTGGTTGAAACATCGGTTACTGCTCAACGGAAAAAATAATCAGCCTATTAGCGTTAACATGGCCTCAGAAAACGAGAAGTCAGTTGTCTGAAGGTCATTTGGCGGCGTGTCAGGCTGGTGTGTAAACAGCGATGTTCTATATTTACAGAACAAACATGACAACACGACCTTCATGACGTACCCTAAAGCTCCCCTGAACCTGACAGGGATGCTGCGCTGCACAAACACAGCACTTTAAAGGTTACATGTCATGCTCGAGGGCAGAAACAGATGGATTTAGTATAAAAACACTATTTAGAGCCTGATAAAACAGAAAGGTTTACCCACAATTAAGTAGGCTAGTGGTGTGGATCTTAAAAGATCATAGGCTTCACAAAAACCATCCTTCTCAACAACCCACCAATCAGAGGTTCTATTGTAACCATCTTCTGCTCAATCCACCAATCAGAGGCTCTACTGTAACCATCCTTCTCACCAATCCACCAATCAGAGGCTCTACCTTAAACATCCTTCTCACCAATCCACCAATCAGAGGCTCTACTGTAACCATCTTCTCACATAACATCAAGAGAATCAGAGGCTCTTCCTGAACCAGCATGCTGATCAATCCACCAATCAGAGGCTCTACTAAAAACATCCTTCCCTTCTCACCAATCCACCAATAAGAGGCCTCTACTCTTGTAGCCATCTTCTATTAACATAAAGAGAAAGAAGATACGAGAGAGAGAGAGGAGAAGGTGGATGGAGGAAAAGACAATTATAAATGGAAAAAACTCAAAAGAAAAAGGTAAAAAGACATAGAATCAGACTGTGGATGGAGATAAAAAAAACAGTAGAAATGTGGAAGGTGGGTTTGAAGTAAGAGAAAAGAAAATAGAAGGTGGAGGAGGAAAAGAGAATTAGTAGCATGAAACTTAAGAGTGTATGGAGAAGAAATTATTAGAATCATTTGACCCTGGATGGATGGTAAAGAGAGTTTTGGAATATGGAACGGGTGGGGTGGAGGTAAAGAGAATAAGAGAGAAGGTGTAGGGAGGAAAAGAGAATTAGAAATATGGAAAGTGGATGGAGATAGAGAAAATTAGAAATGTAGAAAGTGAAATTTTAAAGAAAAGTATAGAAGAGTAGAAACGTAGAATTTGGGGGGATGGATGTAAAAAAGAGTAGAAACACAAGGTGGTTTGAAGGAAAGAGAAAAAGAAACAGAAGGAGGATGGAGGCAAAGAGCATGAAAAATGTAGAAAAGAAAAAGATAAAAATAAATAGAAACAGAAAGTGGGTGGAGGTAAAGAGAAACAAAAACTGAAAGTGGATGGGCGTGAAGAGAAATACAAAGAAAGGAGAAGGTGGATGGGGGTAATGAAAATAAGAAATGTAGAAAAGGATGTAGGTAAAGATAATGAAAAATGTAGAAAAAGAAAAATGTAAAAAGAAATAGAAGGACAAGGTGGATAGAGGTAGGGAAGAATAGAAGGAGAAGCTGGGTGGAGGATTGCTCTCCTGTATTAGACTGAACCATCACTGGAAGATCGGTCTTGTTCTTTAGAGCTGGCCAATGTATCTCAGGAGCTTTAATTCATGATGATCATCCTGATCGGTCTTTAATCTGAGGGATGCTGCAGCTTTAAGGTCTGATGATAAAGTTATCGTGTGCTTTCTTTTGACCTGATGCCCTTCAGATGGAGATGAATCAGGATCTTAATGAAGCTCTGATCATGGTGCTGCCTGAGGAAACATCTTAAGCTCATCTGATTTTAAATGAGTTTCTACTACAGCGTGTGTAAGTCCTTCAACACACAGAGCTTTCTGCCACTGCGCTAATTCCATTAGTTGGAGAAGGATGGAGCAGGATGGCGTGGTGGAGATGTTACACCTCGTCTGTTTGCCTCTCCGCTTTTCTAAATAAACTGAAAGAAAATGCCAGTCCATTGGAGGTGTTCCCTATTTATTTCTTCTCAAACTCTTATGATTTTATTCTCAAAATATTACAACTTTATTCTAAAAATAAGGGTTTATTTTTGAAATATTACCATTTTATTCTCTCATATAAAAAATGTTTTATCAGTGGCTCTATAAAACCTTCAGGCTTTAGCATGGTTTGTGTGTGTGTGGACCGTGCTATATCATTTCCTGGGTACGGTGTGTAATGGACTGCAGTAAATTGGTGTGTGTGTGTGTGTGTGGTGACAGGCAGTTTGGGGTGACCTGCACCACCCTGTTATGGTGGGTAATTGGAGACCGTCTCCAGCCTGCTAGGCTCTGCTGCTCTGAGCGTCCCTGATAGCACTGAGATTAGGAGTTATACTCTAAATATAAATAATGTGCTTAATGAGCTTCAAAACCTGGAGAAATGTCTCAGGAGCTGAAAGCCTGCAAATGTTCTGAGCCATTAACAGGTCAGTCCAAACCTGAGATCCTGTTCCTCGATTAATCGAGCTAAAGCATCACCCGTTTACCTGCTGGGTTTTCATTTCTCCAGACATCAGGCTTCTCAGGTCTATTATAGCACGGTTAGTCTGATTGGCTGAGAGCTGTTCTAGGAGTGCCAGCATTGCCTGGTAACAGCACTCTGACCACATACACTCGTAACCATAGCAACGACGCCAGCCATAACAAAGCAGCAATGTTAGAATTATACCAAAAAAAAAATACTGCCCAAATAGATTATAATAAGTTTATAAATCACTAGTTTGGATTTAAATTATGTTAGATGAAGCTCTTAATGATCAGCCTGATCATTAAGCCGAGATTCATCACCCTTAGCCACAACTGGAAAGAGTCTGAGAAAAAAGCTCTTTCTTTCTTTCTTTCTTTCTTTTTTCTGTTATTTTTTCTTTCTTTCTCTCTCTAGCTTCATATAACTGATGAGGAATCCCTAGCTGAGGAATGTAAATGATAAGGCTGGTGCTGTGCTTTGGTTCTAACACCAGGATCTCACTCTGATTAGCTTCTGCTGGTAGAACAGTGGATCTTAGGAACAGCCTGCCTTAGAAACCAGATACATGTTATTTACTGAATGGGAACCAGCTTTCTTTATTCATCAGTTAGAGCTGATCAGTCCATATGGTTGGGTTTATTTTCTGTAGAATAAACAGTTATTGATCAATTCTGTTCCTCTGTTGGGACTGAAGCTCAGAGTCTGATGATGATGAGGATGATGCTGATGAGGATTTAGGAGGGGGAACCATAGAATGGAACCATTTTACCTCTAACAATGGTGACTCATGAACATTAACATTAGTCAATGTGAGAGAGACCTTTAGTTGCTTAGAAGTTACCCTGTGTTCCTCATGGGCTATTGCACACTTTGCTCTGTGTGTGTGTGTGTGTGTGTGCACATGTGTGTGTGTGTGTGTGTGTGTGTGCGTGTGTGTGTGTGCACGTGTGTGTGTGTATGTGCAGCTCTTACTGACAGTAGCATTGGGAATTTGAACAGGTTGTTTCATTACCTCCTCATTTGAACCCGTGCAGGAGAAATAGCTTGACATCATTCCCAGGTTTATCTCCAGACGTTCTGTCAGATCACATTTCTATCTCCAAACCTGAGGACCTCCAGCCGCCTGATCTACCGCCTTCCCCCTGATTTATAGCTGGTATGTAATGAGTCAGGGGGGCGGGGGGTCAGAGGCGGCCTTAAATCCTGCTGGCTTGGTCCTGCCACATTCTGATTAATCCATGACCTCCAGCTAACACCCTGAGACGGTCCCATTTCCTGCTCAACATCTCCAGTCCTGAATGTTCTTCACGTGACCTTGGATTCTCTGGTTCCACGGATTCTGCTCGTTCAGTTACATCTGTAACATTACTGTCAGGCCGGGATACTGAATGATGTTGCATATTACGGGATTTTTTATATTATACATTTAATAATATTAAAAAGAACAATATATTTTTCATTGGACATTTGATATAATGAAAGAATTTTCAGGAATTTTTGAGATATTCTTCATTAGCATTAAAATCTTCATTTATATATTATGCAGGTGTTTTTGTTATTAGCATTATATAGTAGTAGTAGTAGTAATAATAATAATAATAATAATGCTAACAACAACAATAATAATAACAATAAAAATATTAATAAGTTTTATTATTATTATTATTATTATTATTATTATTATTATTATTATTATTATTTCTAATATAATTCACATCTCTATATATAAATTAAGAAATCTATATAATATATATATATATATATATATATATATAAATATTTAACATATTATATAATAATATATTATAAAAATATAATTATTAATTATTATTATTAATATTAATTTTTAAGAATATTTTTGTGAGTGTTTTTTGTTAATTTGATATTCTTCTTCTTCTTCTTCTTCTTCTTCTTCTTCTTATTATTATTATTATATATTATTAATATATATAATATATATTAATATATATTATATATATTAATATATATATTATTATTATTATTATTTTCTATTATAACTAACATTATTGTATTGGTATTACACATTTTTTTATATTTTTGCATTTATATGTAATATTTTTGTTGATAATATTGAAATATGTATTGTTGTTAATATAGAACAACCTAAAACCGTTTAATAACCCTTCGTAGCAGTCTCCTTGTGAAGTTGCTGCTCAGGTTGTGTCTCCACTCAGCACAGAGCTCCTCCTGCCTGAATTTCACTTTGGGGAAAGGAAGAGTGTCACCAAAAAAACAAAAAGCAGAATTTGCATAGAATCGGCGTTGACAGTCTGAGCCTGAGGGATGAATTCATGGCGCACAAACCCACGAACGTCAAGTATAATGACGGGCATGCTCTCGTTCGTGTTCCTGCCCTGACATGCCCCTTCGGTCCTGGAGACTGTGGGCTCTTACACTACCAACACCACAGACCCTCTCTCATCACCGGTGATAATCCTCAACATGAAGGCTTCAGGTCAGTATGAAGTGTCCAACTCAGGTGCACATGAAGACCTGGACCCACACTTTATCAGCAGAACATTACCCAGAGCACCACACTTCATCGGCTTGGCTTCT
>JAJAGP010001396.1:0-78520 GCA_025084515.1 Ancistrus triradiatus
ACCCAAAATAAACCCACACAGACATGGGGAGAGCTGGGTTGGATTCAATTATATTAATTAGAAAATGATTAATCAAACGTAGATACAATTGCATGTTTGTGCACAGCTATGCACAACTGCAGCCAAAGTTAAAATACAAAAACAAAGTCCTCTTGACATTTCCTTTAATCTTTAAAATAGGTCTGATTTTTCCATAATAAAAAAGTAATATCAACCCCTGTGTTTGCTATTACATAGCCTCCAACCCTGCCAAAACAAATGTAGTTGCAGTCTGGGGAAACACTGTGTTCTGCACGGTCAATCAAAAACTGAAGGAGGGACTTTGGAAAAGATGCTGCAACAACATACTTTCTATTGCAAATAAGAGGGGATTAGACTTGCTGAATTGAGAACAAACTTGCACAAACCTACCAAAGAACTCAATGTATCAACAAGCAAGCTTTCAGTCCAACTTGCACACAAACAACAATTCACCTTGATATCTTCGAGTTCCCTCGTCTTGACACCACACACATTTGACATCTACACTCACTGGCCTTTCATTATTAGGTACACTTAGCTAATACTGGGTTAAACCCTCCTTTGCCTTCAGAACTGCCTTCATTCTTTATGGCAGAGATTCACCAAGGTGCTGGTAAACATTCCTCAGATGGTTTGGTCCATACTGCCAAGTGCTGGGTGGTATACCGGTTCATCCGGTATGCTGGTGGTAATTTCCAGCATGGTATGAATTTTTTAAATGCCGACAGAAGCACTATGGGGTGCTTCGTAGAACGGCATTACCAAACAGCATACTGCGTTCAGCTCGCTAGTTAACAGGTTAATATACTTGCTGTACTGAATTTGTGCATTTAGACTACAATTGCTACTTTACACCACCTGATGTTTTGCTTCCTGGTGTATTTTATGCATCACTGTGAGGGAGCAAAGATAATGCAAATGATCATAAAGATAATGCAAATGAAGCTCAGGCTGTTTTTGTAATCGAGTTACTTCAGTTTCTCAAAGAATCGTTTCAACCCTATACAATATCAGACATTGTGTAAATTATGTGGGGAGAAGTAGAACCTATAGTAATCAGAGCTTTCATTATATGCACAGTAAATATTTTTTGTACAATAGGCTATAAACCCATGTAAAAGCCCAGTCAAGCTACATAAAAATAAATATATATATTTTTTAAATTCAAAAAGAAGTTCAAACTTCTTCCAACAACCTTCATCGTTCTACAGAATCTTCTTCACTCTGCAACAATCAAGTTGAATATTTCTAATGTTTTGTGTTTTCAGATACAGCTTACACCATCTTCTCCTCTGCAGCAAGTGCTCTTTTATTGCACATTTTAAGCTCTGCTTAATAATTGTGACCACCGGCAACTACTGACTGCAAATGATTTGGTTTGCTAAATTAGCAAAGGGAAGGTAGGATACTCAGACCAACTAGGGACAAATTAGGGATTCATTTGGAGCAGTTGTGCTAATTAATAAAAAGGACATTGACATGACATGCATTAAAAAAAATACATGGACACAATTCTGAACCCATTGCACAACTAATCTTAGCTTTTGTAACAAAGCAAACCTTTTCCGTTCTTTCAGTTTTAGGGCTGCAACTAACGATAATTTTAATAATCGATTAATCGGCCGATTATTTTTCCGATTAATTGATGAATCGGGTTTAAAAAAAAATAAATAAATAAAAAAATAAACTTTCCACGTCTTTATTCAGAAATATAACATTAAATAACAGAGCAAATAAGTGCTTACAATAAATGAATGATAATAAATTAAAATAACAAATTAAATAATAAAGAAAAATAAGAGCATCTCTGATGCAAACACTACATAGAAACTCATTCAATCCCTTTCTTTAGGAACTTTGCATTGCAATCCAAAAATGTTAGCATGTCAACATGCTCCAGGCTAAAGCTGGCTCTCTTTTTAGAGACTATGGCCCTGTCCACAGGAACATGGGTATTTTTAAAAACGTAGCTTTTTATATGCGTTTTGACTGTTCACCCACACGAAAACGGCGTTTTAGGTCACTGAAAACAGACTTTTTTTTTTTTTGCAAAACTCCTTCCAGGGTGAAGATTTTCAGTAACTCCGTTTTCAGTGTTGTCATGTGGACTGGGGAAAACGGAGTTTCTTGCTTGTAACGTCACTTTGTGCGCCATTATCTCCTTTGTTTACATGAAGTGATTTTGTGCAATAGCCGACGTAGCCAAAATAGTGCCAGCTGTAACACTGCTGACCGAACTTGTTACAAATCTACAAATACACTTACAATTATGACTTTTTCATTACACTGAAGAACAGAGGCGTCAGAATGCGCTACGGAGGTCCACTACTATATCCATCCACCCACGAAGCAGTTCCTGCCCCCAGCGTCGCCGGTTTGGGATGAGACCCGGTCGGACCTCTCGTTGGTGGGACAGCTTTCAAAACGAAGTGGTTGTTGAAGAACAATGGCGAGAAAATGTTCGTATGCATGTCGTTGAGTGAGCTGCTTCGCCGGCACATAGGACTGCTGGTTTGGCACTGCTCTTGACAGCAACTGTGTGCGTTTTTCCGTTTTCATGTGGACGAAGTTTTTTGTTTAAACAGTGCTTATGTGGACGAGATGTTTTTTCTAAACGAATTTGAAAACCCCCGTTTTAGAAAATACCCGTGTACGTGTGGACATAGCCTTAATGCTAACTTATTTTGAAGATTCCACGTCCGCGCCGGCTCCGCCTCGCTCCGTTCAATCGCTCGTGTTTTTTTCCAGCGCTGACCGCAAGCGCCGCAAGTAACGTAAGCGGATATGATAAGGCGGGGGACACATATCATGCGACACAACGAATCGATAATGAAATTTGTTGTCGACGCTTTTAATAATCAATTATTAACGATTTTATCGATTCGTTGTTGCAGCTCTATTCAGTTTTACAAATAGTTTTGATTTTTGTTTTAAAAACAGTAAATAAACTGACAAACATCCTCCTATACCAACACTTTCCAGACATTTCTGTCGTTCAGTCCTCATACATCACACAAAGCAATCAGGCATTTATGTTCTCCGCCATAATGAATAAGTGTTATTAGTATGAAGTAAACACTCTACTATCATAACCTGTAACATCCTCAAAGCCAGGTAATTATTATTTATTTGTTCTATAACGTCGTAACAGCATCAATGGCTATTCATGACAGGAGCAAGCTTACGTCAATACTGGTCAGGTGCACACACACAGGTGCAATTTAGAGCAACCAGTTAACCTTACATGTCTTTGGGATGTGGGAAGAAACCAGAGAAGACATGCAAACTCCACAAAGACAGAGTCCAAGGTCCCGATCTACACTGCTTACAATAAGGACTGTGGTAGCCTAGTGGTTAAGTTACTGGACTCTGGACCAGAAGGTCCAGGGTTCAAATCCCACCTCTGCCACAAATCCCACCTATCCCACCTCTACCACTGTTGGGTCCTTGAGCAAGACCCTTAACCCACAATTGCTTGGACTGTTATATTATACCAATTGTACCGTATTTTTCGGACCATAAGGCGCACTTAAAATCCTTTAATTTTCTCAAAAATCGACAGTGCGCCTTAAAATGCGGTGCGTCTAATGTATGAATTAATTCCGGTTGTGCTTTCTGACCTAGAACCGATTGCAGATGGTACACGGCGCTCATAAATCTGTCAAAATGTTTTAGCACGGCCTTGGTAAGTTACGAAGCTTACGGCAACCGTAGTGCGCAGCATCGCGGAGTAATACGGTATGTGCTTCAGCATTAGGTACGTGCATTCATTCATTCATTTTCGAAGCGGATTTCAAACACAACGCTATCAGTCACACAGTACAACATGGACATAGAGCAGCTGCGAGAGAATTCAACATTAACGAATCAATGGTACGGAAGTGGAGGAAGCAAGAAGACGCCCTGAGCCAGGTAAAGACCAAACTGAGCTTCCGACGGAACTTAAGAGTTTTGTTTCATTTAATGCGTCTTATAACCCGGTGCGCTTTATGTATGAAAATATACCCGTTAGCAGTCGATCATTCATATTGCGCCTTATAACCCGATGCCTTTATAGCCCGGAAAATACGGTAAGTCGCTCTGGATAAGGGCGTCTGCTAAATGCTGTAAATGTAAGGATGAACACGAGCACTCGAGTACATGCACTTTACAAGGAGTTAAATGACTGAATAATTGATTTTTTTTTTTTAAATAAAAGCTTTAAATCAATTTCACATAAGATAGAAGCTAGAGTATTCATTTCTATGTTCATCTTTCATGGCAAAGTAAATATACATGCGGGTAAACGCGTTAGAAACCACTGCCCCTCGCAAGCAAACAAAAAAATATATATATATTATATATAAAATTAACATTCTGTGGTTGTCATGTTCCACTCATGGGGATCTGTGTATGCGTTTCTAACAGACCATTTGTTACCGCACAAGTCTGTACGCATGCATACAGGTATGCGTCATTTAACGTCTATTCGATCAAAGTCCATTTGCTTTAACAGGCGAGGTCTAAAATATTATAATAGGACATAAAAATCTGTAACTCCGAACGTTGTAGTTGGAAACAGACTCAAAACGACAAAGACACTGCACAGCGGTGCCCAACATGGGTTGTTAGAGTATACAGCACAGTACTGAACTCATTTTCTGTTGTTCTCATGTTCTGAAATTGTGGGAGGGAGGGGGTAAAAAAGTAGAGGAAAAGAACTAGAAGAAAAGAACAAGGACAGACAAGGAAACAATTCAAAAAAGACAACGACATGAACAGCGGTGCCCACATGGGTTGTTAGCAGTATACAGCACAGTACCTGAACTCATTTTCCCTCCTGTTGTTCCTCATGTTCTGATCATACTTTACTTAATATGTTCCAATGTCACTGCTGGTTTATGTCCACCTACTGAGAGGATGGCCAATATCTCAGCGTATTATTATTAGGGGTGTAACAATGCATTGTGATGCGATGCAAAAACACGACGATGTGCAGCACTGAGCTGACTTGTGCGTTCTTGTTTATCACGCCAGAGGGCAGAACCATACATCATGCTCACAGGTGCATATTCCGTTCTCGGTGAACTCCTAATTTTTCTAATGCAAGAAAAGTACACTAGTTTGAATTGTTATTCTTCAGAAATGTTTAAAAAAAGAATGTTTTAGTCAGTTATTTAAGATATGGTGAACCTAGCATAGAACGTTATGATTACAATTCTGAACCTCTCTAGTAACTTCTTTCAATTGTAAACTTGATAATTGTGAGAAAATCTAAATATGAGCAGTGTATGGTTAAACCCCTAACAGTACAGGGCATTTTGATTCTTCTGCCCTCTGCCGATCAGTCTCTGCACTGGGTTCTTGTAGAATTGATCATGGTTCTGTGCAGAGGACAACCACCAATAAATCCCAACAGCAGCACTGAACATTCAACCAACACATTTAAGAGCATCAGTCACTCAAAAGCACACTACATTACACTGCTCACTTACTCGTTAGCTCACATCTGGGCTATGGACTGTCCTAGCTCTGTTTGTGTTTAAAGACTTGATTTTGCAAGTTACTTGTGTTTGTATTTGTGTGTATGACCTGCTGGTAGGGGTGTGTGATACTGAAACAATGACACATCTTTATTTCTGGGATTTTGTCGATAATGATAATTAGACAATACTTTGCATCCTTCAAAAATATATTTGCAAAAGTCTTACATTGTACTAGCTTGTTAACAGGATAGTATTTGTTGCTTACTAATGACATCAATGGAAATAAAATTGAAAGAAATTCAAATGTAAGGACAACAGGTCTCATTAAGTTACTTAAAACTCGAAGCACTGAAGTAAATCTGTAGCGTATGAAATGCAGACGGTCTCACATTTTGCTACAACAACAGATTCACAAAAAGCAGAACATCCGAGCCATACTTGTCCTTAACAGTGCATTTGATCGACAATGTTCGTCATAATCTTCATATTCTGCAGGGAGGTACGTTAGTTGTCGGGCTCTTTTATGGCCGCCAATTTCTGACAGTTTGGGGACTGCCATCTTTTCTAAGGCAAACCACTTGCACGCAAGTGAGCAAATAGACTGAGGCTGGTGATATCTGTATTTTGTCTCCTGGTGCAGTTTGTTCACTCATTTTTAACTCCAATCATGCATTTTTAGGTAGAACCCTTGCGGGCTTTGTGCATGTGCAGCAGTCTATCCTACCTGGCTAAAAGACCCTGTGAATATTACAACTCTTAAGTCTTGTTTTTTGTAAAGTGAGTGACGTGTTAAATGTTTGTGTGTTTACTAGTTTGTTTAGTGTCGCATTAGCATCAAAGGCTATATTCACATCAGACACGATTATATCAACATGATAGTCATGGGCCAATTTAGAGTAAACAATAGAGGTGGGCAGATCAATCCAAATATCGATAATATCGATACCAACGCTGGTACTGATATTGAGCAATACTCATGTAAAAAGATCGATACTGAAGCTTTTTTCTCTCCCGCACACGCAGATTCATCAAAGTCTGCTCTCTTTCTGTAAGCGCAGTGCTGCGTCACACATTTACAATTTGTTGTGGTGTGTTAATTTTTCTGTATTGTGGTTTGTCAGCTAACTAACCTCAGAAGATTGTTTTAATTAGCTTCAAGTTAGATTTTTTACACTCTTTATTTAAGAAGAAATGTAAATAAGTTCACTAAAGGGAAGAAATTCCTTATTTTTTGTATTATTTTATTGTATTGTTCGACTTGAAAAACAGAATAAGTCTGAAGCTGTTTACAGTATTTGTTGTGGTGTGTTAATTTTGTTGTGTTGTGGTTTGTCAGCTCTACCTCAGGAGATTTTGTTTTAAGTTGTGTTGAGTGATTTTTTTACACTGTTTATTTAAGAAAAAACAGAATTGCACTGAAAGGAAGAAAATTCCTTATTTTTTTATTGTTTTTCCTAACACCAATTCTATTTGAAAAAAAAAAACAAAGAAAAAAAGAACTAGAAAAGATGTCTAGTGAGGGGAGAATTTTTATTTTATTTCTGTATTGTAGTTTCTCCTTTTATACCTCAAAAAATATTTATTTTCCTAATGTTAAGGCAAACTTTATTTTGTTACTGTTCCATTGTTTCTAAACAAAAACGTTGATTGTGATAAAGTATTTTGTTGTCACGTACAATGTTTGACGAAATTCTATCCTAGGTCTTTTGGATCCTTTGGATCTACGAAGCTTAAATATTAAAAATTATCAGTATCGATATCAGCGATACTGCCCCTGCATTTACTTGGTATCGGATCGATACCAAAATTCTTGGTATTGCCCACCTCTAGTAACCAACCAACCTAAAGCATGTCTTTGGAATGTGGGAGAAAACCAGAGCACCCAGAGTAAACCCACAAGGAGGACAAGCTAACTTCACCAGGGATCTCAAAGCTTTGATGCAACAACGCCAACCACTGCACCACTGTGCCACCCTACATACCGTCAGCTCACACATCATTAATGCAACAATTAAGACGAACTGTACATATCACACACCCCAACTTTCCCCTACTTATCTGTAATAACATGTAAACGGCATTCATAAGTGTATACTGAAAGTAAAACTTACAATACCCTTTACATTTACACTACAGTAGCCTAAAAGACTAAGAGACTATGGTAGTCTGGACAAGTCCTTGTTCCTTTATTATCAATCCAATCAAAACAATAGCCAGATTTCAGAAATACATTCATAATAACCTAACATCTTTCAATAAACTAAACAGCTACTGACAAAGTACAAGACAAACCTACAACAAGCCTAGTAATGTGGGATGTTTAGCTTATTCTTAGAAATGCAAACGGATACTTATGTCTTTTAGTTCTTGATCACCCACTTGTTACTGCGTGTGTGCGTCCACCTCAGCTTTAAAGCAACACAACCCAAAAAAAAAAAATCAACTGACTCACGAGGCAGCACAACAACCCAACAACAAGCCTAGTGTTGATGCCATTGGAATCCACATGGCCACTTACGTTCCGACGGTTTCTGACTCGTACCGGCGGGCAGTTGTCAGTCATGTAGGTAACCAAAAACGCTGGCATGAGGTTTCGGGAACAGCCCTAGTTACATAAAAACATGTGACTAAAAATTTAGGGCGGATCGATGGGAGGGATGGGATTTCCAAAGGATCCGAAAACGTATTATTAAACATGCTGCAGTTTCTTACATGGGATAACTTAGTCAGCGAGGGCTAAACGTTAGCACCCAAATTACTGTACCAAAACTGGCGCACTGCAAAAAAGAGGTGATGACAGAAAGCGAGGAGAGAAAGAAATAACTAAAACAGCAAAACACAACAAAAAACAAAAACTAAACATTAAACCCATAAAAAATAACAAAAAACTAACAAAAATACAAATCAAAAAAAAAAAAAAAGAACACAACAACACAAAACCTAAGAAAAACCACATCCAACAAAAAAAACAAAAACAACCAAAAAAAAAAAAAAAAAAAACTAAACTAAAAAACAAAAAAAAAAAAAACAAGAAAACAATAAAAAATAAAAACAAAAAAAACAAACAAAAAAAAAAAAATAACAAACAACAAAACAAAAAAAAACAAAAACCCCCCAACAACAAACAAAACACACAAAAAAAAACCACAAAAAAAAAACACCACAAAAACCTAAAAAAAACAATAAAATTAACAACAAAAAATCGAAAAAAAAAGCATCATAAAACAAAAACTAACCACAATACAAAAACCAAAAAAAAAAAAAAAATCAACAACACAACCACATTTAACAAACAAACACCCAAAATCAACAAAACATCCCAACACTCAAAAAAAAACACAAAAAAAACAAACAAAACAACAAACAACAACCAAAAACAAAACACAAACCACCAAACTTAGGATCGGTTCACGTACACAAACTGGTTAGACTCATTTATAAGGGTAATGTATAGTAGTGGTTGATATAAGCCAGATAGCTGAGAGTGTTGTAGTTTTTTGTAGAATTCATGCGGCCCAGACCATGACAACATACTTAGCACGACGCATGGCGAATCAGCTACAGTAGTGCTATATGCTAAAAACGTTAAAAGAAGTAAAACCGGACATAGTTGGAGCTCTGCTGGAATGCACTATGGCTTATAGGGACATGTAGCTTCATACACGTTCCTTTCTATAAATACTCCTGAAGCAAAGAGCAGTCCGGCAGGGACACACACCGGCGCGGCCCGTTCCGTTAAGCAGCATAGGCGTGTCCTACTGACTAGCTACTTCACACCAACACGCCATGTCTGTCAGCACAAACCCTCCATTCATGCTTTTCTCTCAACTTTACACTAACCAGAATTTTTGCAGCCAGCAAACAAACTCCACGTTAGCAGGTACATTATATTAAAGACTTATTAAGGCTTACCTCAGTGAGCCCTAACCACAGCTTTCCTCAGTTCCAGTTATGGCGATTCTAGCGCGCGGTGGAAATGTTGAGCCGCCTCCTTTGCAGAGCATGCGCAGTTCATCCGCGCACTTGCTTGCTGGGAGTTGATGTTTTTCGATAGCTGTATGCTGTTAGCGTGTGGTCAACTGTACAGTACGGTATTCAGATGTAGACCGAGTACTAAAAGATGCTACGCATGTAAGAGTATTGCCACTTTCAAAATAGAATGCTTAAGTGAAAATATTTACTTTTAATCAGAAATATTTACTCTGAATCAAATATTTACTTTGGATTTTGGTGGGACTGTGGTGGCTTTGGCGGTTATGCCTTCAGTATAATTTATTTAAATCCAGCTATTTCTGTAGATATCTATAAATATGGACATGTGTATATATATATATATATATATGAATTGCAGAGTTCAAAATTATATATATATATACGTGTATATATATATATAATTCACTCTTTCATTGCACTTCAATATATTTTCACTATGTATATTAAAATTTCATAGTCCTTTATATTCTTCAGCTAATCCCCCCCGATGCTGCTATCCATTTCATACGTTTTCAAGTCAACTTATGTACGAATATTAAAAAAATGCTTTCTCTGTCTCTTGTAAATTACAAGTGTGCATAAAAAATAAGCATGCTAAACACTAAATAGGGTACGTGATTTAACAGAAAAGTGGGCGTGACTTGATGACAAATGAAGACAAAATAACACTAAGAATTTTTTGAATAATTGCATCAACTAAACATAAGCCTTTAGCTATGAGCTATCATTGCCTTGCCTTCAGCATGGCTGACTTTCTTTAAAGATTTGCAGATGTCCATTAGTCATTGAGAAAAAAAACAAAACAGAACCTGGCTCAGACTGAAAGCATTAGCCTCTCATACTTTCTGAAATATGCTGGGGCATTATGGGAAATGTAGTTCCTGTAGTGGATGTACAGGCATATCCTGTATTTCTGCTCAGCTATTTGAGATAAACTGACTTTTACTCCCATAATTTTAGTGAAGCACAGCAACATTTTACTGGGGCATGTGCCCGACAAAAATAAATAAATAATTATTTATTTAAACATGTATTAATACACTAACCGGTCACTTTATTAGTTCCACCTTGCTTGCTGGGCCAAAATGTGCCAAGAAAATATCCCCCACTCCATTACACCACCAGCAGTAGCCTGAACCGTTGATACAAGGCAGGATGGATCTATGCTTTCATGTTGTTTATGCCAAATTCTGACCCTACCTTCCATATGCCACAGCAGTTTGTTTGTTTATTCATTTATTTAACGTCGCTATCAGCATCAGTGGCCATGTTCAGTGACACACACGAGGTTACCTCCATACACGAGGTTATCTCAAGACAAGTCACTCATACACTCAAGTCAATGCCAATTTAGTGTAATCAATTAACTACCACTCCACCCTGGGATTGAACCCAGGACCTTCTTATTGTGAGGCGGCAATGCTACCCACCAAGCCACCATGCCACCCACGCCACAGCAGAAACAGAGACTCATCAGACCAGGCAACTTTTTTCAAATCTATTGTCCAATGAGGTCATGCAAATTGTAGTTTTTCTATGTAGCTTATGTGTTTAAAGTATTATTATAAATGTACTATTTTGGTAATTGTGTTTAATTCTTACATATATAATCTAGGGTGCCCAAGGAGTTTGGGTTCCTTTTCGAGTCTTGGACATAAACTTCACATCAAAATATCACAACATACATTAAAAAGTGAATAAATTGAATTACACACAGTTGTGCAGAAATACACACAGAAGACAACGCATAAGTATCCACCCTCTCGCAAGTAAGGAAACGCAGCATATATGTTGCATGCAAAGCAGTAATATATAGAATTGAGCTGAAAAATGGCTACCCTACACAGATCTTTAAGTGCACTTGGTGTGCAGATCATTTAAAATGAGTGCAAGACCACAATCGGACACTAGGGAGGACACTTGTAAGAAGCAAAGAAAATATCGAAAGAGCTTATCAGAAGTAAACAGACATGTTCATAGAGCATATGAGGTATGCTGTGCAAGTACTCCCTCTCTTGCACTAGCATTTTTGCATTCTAGCTAAATCAGTATGCAAGCATGTATATATATATTTTGGATTTATCTTCAACTAAGGTCCACGAATATCAAAGAATGGGCTATACAGTCTATGTAACATGTTTTAATATCAATAACATAATAAACAAACCTGCATAATGTCAAATGGTACCAATTGCTTAACACTGAACTACACTTGACCATACTTTTATTTTCTATTTTAATATATGAAAATAATAATGAAATTATTTACACATCAAAACTTTTTTTTATGAATTAATTAATAAATTTTTTTATTGGAGGAATGTCAAATAAGAATATGTTTATTTTTGTTACAGCAAATTACCTTGCACTGGAACTTCCAAGAACCACTTGGCACTACATACATGACACTAAAACAGCACATTACGACATTTTATACATTTTTGTTTCTCAGTTCAGTTAGAAGTAGCTCACATTAGAGACTCCAATGTGACTGTAATTAATTCACATCAGCAAAGGCTGGTTCACAAGGCCAACTGTTACAGCAGCGTTGCAATGAACATAATTATTCCGTGCTCTCTAGAAAAACACACAATGGAGACATGTTTGCTTAGCATTTAGTCTCTTTACAATAATTCATTGCTTTTATAACTTCATCTCTCTCTCTCTCTCTCTCTCTCTCTCTCTCTCTCTCTCTCTGTATTGATATCTCATTCTATCTATATATTACATGGATTATGTATACAGTGACATTCTGCTATTCCAACTCCCACAAAAACATATGGAGTATTTTAAATTCCCTTCACTCACTATCTGAACCACAAACTTGCTAGGAATAAATGTCTGGAAGGTAACAGATGTAAATGGAAGAAACACTAAAAGAAAAACAGTGAAAAAGTAAAAAGCAATGATAAGTGAAACCCTCATGTTATGAAGGAAAATCAGAAAATCCCCTGCACCACAATATTATGCTGACATCATTAGAAGTAGGTGGGGTTTTAAATACACATGAATGATGTAGGGATTTCTCTTTCTCATTCTACCAAAGAATGGTTAAAGAAGAATAAAGTTAATGTTTTGGAATGGCCAAGTCAAAGTCCTGTCCTTAATCCAATCAAAATGCTGTGGAAGGACAAAGTATACTATTTTTGTCTTATTTTAACTGGGTTCTCTTTATTTACCTTTAGGACTTGTGTGAAAATCTGATGATGTTTTAGGTCATATTTATGCAGAAATAGAGAAAATTCTAACGGGTTCACAAACTTTCAAGCACCACCATACACTCAGTTTTTGGATGTCCACAAACTGTTGTCTATATAGTGTATGTATATAAGTATGTCTTTGTGTGTGGGTGTGTGTCAGTACAAGCATAATCATGTGTAATGTGTTTACATTAATCATCTTGAGTTGACTATGGCTGAGTCATGGGTCCTGCTCGATTCACATTAGCAGCAGAGAGGCGCTGTAGTATGACCGTGCTGTCGAGAAGTGCAGTGACTGCATGCAGCTCCTTAGTTTGGAAGGCTATACTCAAATTCCAGTCCAGAGACACATAGTCCAGTGTGGGATCGATTGCCTTGAAAGCATTTCTTAAATCTTCCACTCCCAGTTCCCTGCAGGATACCACGTGAGACATGATTCTGCATTTTGTTTGCAAAACCATATTCAAGTCAGAGCATCAGTTAATTTGCTTGTTTGCAAAAGTCATCATGGATTCTCACCGTTTGTCCCTCAGTTCTTCCCTCAGCTGGCTGATGTACTGATGTCTCTCTGCCATTGCTTGTTTTTTCACCAGACTGAAGAACGCACTGTGCTTTCCATCACTGTCCTGAAGTGGGAAGAACATTTAGAGCATTTAGCAGATACACTTATCAAAAGCATTAAAAACATTTATATATATGTATATATATGCAATTGCATTTTCAGCCTTTAATTAAGTGCTGAGTAAAGAGGTGAGTTTTTAGTTTTTAGTCGCCATTTGAAGACAGCAAGAGACTCAGCTATTTGGACATCCAGTGGAAGTTCATTCCACTACCTGGTTGTCAGTACAGAGCAGAGTCTTGTTGCATGTCTTCCTTTAATCTTGAGTGGTGGGTCCAATTGGGCCAAGCTCATGTCTCAAGGGTACGAGGTACAGAGCGTGGTTTGATTACAGCATTTAAGTAAGACAGTACTGCTCCATTTTTGGCTTTGTAGGAGAGCATCAGAGTTTTGAAGCTGATGTGGGCAGCTACAGGGAGCCAGTGAACAGAATGTAGCAGTGGGGTGATATGAGACAACTTGGGTAAATTGAAAACCAGATGAGCAGCTGCATTCTAAATCAGTTGCGGGGGTCTGGAGTACATTAGGTGCACTGGTATAACTAGTTATTTATGAAGGCCTCAGACAACATACTAGCACACAAAAATAGGCGTTAAATGAAAAATTCAGTGTATTCGACTTGTTAGGAATAAGGAAGAAGCTAGTTCTAAAGATTTTTAGTTACATATACTACATAGCTATACTTTGCTAACTGCTGAACACCACTCAAGTGGAATTATTTACACCAAAAAAACCTACAAGTAGTTTTGCCATTTCATGTTTGTAAACCAAGCTGTCAAGATATACAGAGAGGCAAAAAAGTATTTAATCAGCCATTGATTGTGCAAGTTCTCCTACTTAGAAAGATGAGAGAGGTTTGTAATTTTCATCATAAGTACACCAACTATGATAGACAAAATGAGAATAAAAAATTCAGGAAATCACATTGTAGGATTTTTAAAGAATTTAATTGTAAATCATGGTGGAAAATAAGTATTTGGTCACCCACAAACAAGCAGGATAACTTCTTTAAGAAGCGCTTCTGTCCTCCACTTGTTACCTGTATTAATGGCACCTGTTTGACCTCGTTATCTGTATAAAAGACACCTTGAGTAGAGTGAATATACACTAGGCAAGCAGGTTGGTGTGAATAAATGAACTGTGGGAGCAACTGTAAGAAAATGGAAGACATACAAGACCATTGATAATCTCCCTCGATCTGGGGCTCCATGCAAGATCTCATCCCGTGGGGTCAAAATGATCCCAAAAATCCCAAAACTACACTAAGGGATCCGATGAATGACCTGCAGAGAGCTGGGACCAAAGTAACAAAGGCTGCCATCATTAACACACTATGCCAAGAGGGACTCAGATCCTGCAGTGCCAAGCGTGTTCCTCTGCTTAAGCTAGTACATGTCCAGGCTCGTCTGAAGTTTGCCAGAGAGCATATGGATGATCAGGAAGAGGAGGATTGGGAGAATACGTGGTTTAATATCTGAACTTTTGGTAAAAACTCAACTCGTCATGTTTGGAAGAAGAAGAATTCTGAGTTGGGCCATATTTAGTGGGAAGCATGGGGGGGTGGAAACAGCCATGCTTTGGGGCTGTTTTTCTGCAAAGGGGACAGGAACGACTGATCCCGTGTTACAGGAAGAATGAACGAGGCCATGTATCGTGAGATTTTAAGCCAAAGTCCTCTTTCCATCAGTGAAAGCACTGAAGATGGAAAGTGGCTGGGTCTTCCAGCATGACAATGATCTCAAACAACACTCAGGCAACGAAGGAGTGGCTCTGTTAAAAAGCATTTCAAGGTCCTTGAGTGGCCTACCCAGCCTCCAGACCTCAAACGCCCATAGAAAATTTGTGGAGGGAGTTGAAAGTCTGTGTTGCTCAGTGACAGCCCTAAAACATCACTGCTCTAGAGGAGATCTGCATGGAGGAATGGGCAAAATACCAGCTACAGTGTCTGCAAAACCTGGTGAAGAACTTACAAGGTTATGTTACAAAGTATTGAGTTGCAACAAGGTTATGTTACAAAGTATTGAGTTGAATGTTTTGTTATTGACCAATACTTATTTTCCACCATAATTTACAATTAAATTCTTTAAAAATCCTAAAATGTGATTTCCTGGATTTTTTTTTCTCATTTTGTCTCTCATAGTTGAAGTGTACCTATGATGAAAATTACAGACCTCTCTCATTTTTCTAAGTAGGAGAACTTGCACAATCAGTGGCTGACTAAATACTTTTTTTTGCCCCACTGTAATCATCTTTATTGTCAATATTAGAGGACCAACACCATACTTCATAGAATTTAGATCACATTTTCTATAACAAAACTGTTCAATATGTGTAATGGGTGGAGGCACCCCTGGTCTGCGTCACAACACTCAAACACCCAGTTCCCCAGTCCGTTGTGAGCACTGAAACGCGCTTGCAAACGCGTGAAACACAAACAACAAACACTTGCACCAGGAAACCCAGGCAGTCATTACAGCTGCCTGACCCTTTCTGCTCATAGGGGTGCTGGACAATGGTCATGGTGAGGCCTCTTGCCAATATGAAATGCAACTGAATCGTCATCTCAATTGCTCAGAGGCAGAGGTGCCTTGTAATGACCATCAGGATTTCCCAGATGCAACAGGTGTATGTCTGTGTGTTTTTTCCTCACCAGAACCTTTCTTGGGGTGGTCGGTGGGTCTGTGTGTCAGAATCATCAAGCTATGGGAGAGGACCGTAAAAGCTCCTTAATTTTGACAAGTCTATAATGGCTTTAGAGTTGACCTCTGTGAAGAGCCTCTCTGATATGCTATGCTTCCTCCATGGGTCTCCAGTTCTGACTGAGCAGCCAGCACCAGCTCCTCTATATCCTGATCTGCTTTCAGGGGGAAAGCCATCCTCAGTGCCTCCCTGCAAACCAGCAGTTACATAGAAATTTACACAACCCAGATTAGTATATCAACAAGGAGAGAACTGAAACATTTTATCTTTATATGCAAAGCAGATACCACCCATCACACACATATGATGAACAATAACAAACGAAGACTATACTGCACATGAAAAGCAGTCATTGAAGTGAAATGTAAAAATCACCTTATAATTTGACATGAACGACATAATGAGTAGGCTGCTGCAGCCCAAGATTGCTTAGCAGGAATCTTAACTGGACTTTGATTTTAACCATGTAAAGGAATGCCGACTGCAGTATGAATAGTCAGCAATCAAATATTTTGTTTGTTTATTTGGATGTATTTAACGTCACTATCAGCGTCAATGGCCATGTTGGGGACAGACACAGTTGAAATACAAGTTACATGTACAATCTGAGTCATATTAATACAGGACACACAGGACATTGATAGTTCAGCAGACAAACTGAATCAAAACACTGGACTGTGACATCTACAGGAGGGGAGATTGTAGTTTACAACCCATTTAAAATGTGATTTTTCTGATTTCAAAAGATCAATATTTTGAGTTGAAAATCAACGTAGCATATTGCGAAAATAAATATCACGATATATTGCTGTATTGATTATTTATTATTTTGTATTTGTATTTGTTTAATCAATAAACCTAACTGGACTGTGGGAGGAAACTGGAGCACCCAGAGTAAACCCATACGGACATGGGGAGGACATGCATCCTCCACAGGAAAGGACCTAGCTCGCTCCACCTGGGTGGAATCAAATTCATGACCTTCTACCCATGAGGTGACAGTGCTACCCAGCAAGCCATCGCACCGCCCCAGAAATCAACTATAAGAACTATAATACTACTATGCTTTACTTTTACTATTTATTTTATTAGCATTATCCTTTAGTGTTAATCTAAAAAAGATTTACATATCTCTTGTTAGCGTAGATCAAAATCACACTGTGTCAGCTCAACAGTTTCACAGAATAAAGAAGAGATCAGTTACAGAGGCCATATGTCATGACCCATGTCATGGCTGGACTCTATTTCCCAGCATACTTCAATGACGCCATGTCATTTACTCCCACGTTCTGAAACGTCCTATTCCTCATTTGTGTGGCAATGGTATCAATACCTCAACAATCTCCAGGATGGGAAAAACAAAGTGATGTTGAAGTTAATGTTTTCAATGGTGTAGCTCTGCAACTGTCCTTACAGTCAAGTCAAGTCAAGTCAAATTTATTTATATAGCGCTTTTTACAATGGAGCATTGTCTCAAAGCAACTTTACAATTTTAGATTATCTCCTAATATCTACGTCCAATCCCAAATTGAGCAAACCTAGGGCGACAGTGGCAAGGATAAACTCCCTAAGTGTTATGAGGAAGAAACCTTGGAAGGACCAAGACTCAAAAAGGGACCCAACCTCCTTGGTCGGCATAGATGATAAATCTAAGAATGAAACTAACTTATCTAAACTAATAAGTCATGGAGTCATAGTTCAAGTAAAATGTGAAATATGCACATCGGCATTAAGTAGTCCGATACACAGAGTCCCTCTAGGATCCTGAGTCTAAGCAGGAAAGTCGTTGGCGGCAATTCAACCCCAGCCAACCGAAGGAGGGTGAGGGTTACTGTCCTCTGGTGGTCTGGGTATGGTGGGGCTGGAGATTTACCAGTCAGCTGTTAAATTCAGTTGAACTGCCATGTCATTGTTTTCTTCTAATACACTGTCAACTAGACATAAGCAAATCTGATGGTCTGACTAAACGCTGACTACTAAGTTAAACTCACCACACAACACACTGAGTCTTCATGCAAACAGTGTTCAAGCTCATCTTTCTTTTCAAACAGAGTATAAACAATGTGCAAGGAGTTCCACCATGTTTCCACAATGTGGGAAGCCCATGCTGTGTTTATCTAGCTATTTTCCCTTGTGTTTATTTGTGTATGTTCCAATAACAGAAGATTAAAAATCTAAGTTCTTATGTATTTAATCTTTGTTAAAACAATGGATCTCTCGTTATATGACTTACAGAATGCTCAGATGTGGGCAGTGCCATTCTGCACACTGTCTGCCACATTGCGTTCTTAAGCACCCTGTATGAGTGAGGTTGAGCATCGCCATATGCAGCAGCCTCTCATATTTAATTTCATGCATTTAAATAAAGCTTTCTGCTCTTTATTCAAATAAATGTGTAAACGTCTTGTCAGTTCTAGTCACTGACATTGTTGGCAAGTGCCTGTGCCTTTTTGGGGAATATACAGAGATGCAAAAAGCTGAAAAGCAGAAATTTATAGGAATGCTGAGCATATTGCACATCAAAATAAAGCTGAAAACACAATGTCAAATTTGTTTTGCCTCCCAGTTGACATAAGGATCCAATTTTGAAGATGAGGTGGCATGATCAGTCTATCTGTTCACATACAGTTTCTTCCAAAAGTCTTGATTATATTATATTCATTATGTTGTGGGTTAAAAGGTGGCAGTGGGGGCATGTGGTGTCAATTTCTATTACAATGGATGCCTTTCACTAATACAGCTTTCTATGCTGTCTTATATGAAGGGAAAACCAGTATAAAGGCAGAGTAAATTCTAGGCCTTGTCACATGTAGATTGCTAGACAAGTTCAAGTTCAGATTTATTAGTGAGAAGGAGTATAAAGACTGACCAAACTACTACAACGGTGAAGGGGCAAAGTACCTGAACCTGATGGCTTTCTCTCATCTATAAAATGAGATTACTCTGAGCCTCTGCCTCTTAACCTGATTGGCTAGTCTTCCACTTCACTCAGTAACATGCAAGACAATGCAATGTAGACACATGGAATAGACTGCTGGTTTAGAATTTTCTATATTTCTGCATAAATATGACCTAAAACATCATCAGTTTTTAACACAAGTCCTAAAAGTAGATAAAGAGAACCTAGTCAACCAAATGAGACAAAAATATTATACTTGGTATTATATTTACTTATTGAGGAAAATGATCCAATATTACAAATTAGTGAGTGGCAGAAGTATGTGAACCTTTGCTTTCAGTATCTGTTGTGACCATGACCACGATACTACCACCACCATGTTCCACAGATGGGATAAGATTCTTATGCTGGAATGCAGGGTTTTCCTTTCTCCAATCATAGCACTTTTCTTTTAAACCATAAAGTTCTATTTTGGTCTCATCTGTCCACAAAACATTCTTCCAATAGCCTTCTGGCTTGTCCACGTGATCTTTAGCAAACTGCAGACGAGCAGCAATGTTCTTTTTGGAGAGCAGTGGCTTTCTCCTTGCAATCCTGATATGCACACCATTGCTATTCAGTGTTCTTCTGATGGTGGACTCATGAACATTAACATTAGCCAATGTGAGAGAGGCCTTCAGTTGCTTAGAAGTTAACCTGGTTTCTTTGTGACCTCGCCAACTATTACACACCTGCTCTTGGAGTGATCTTTGTTGGTCGACAACTCATGGGAGGGTTTCCTCCATTTGTACACAATCTGTCTGACTGTGGATTGATGGAGTACAAACTCTTTAGAGATGGTTTTGTAACCTTTTCCAACCTGTTGAGCATCAACAACTCTTTGACTGAGCTCCTCAGAAATCTCCTTTGTTCATGCCATGATACACTTCCACAAACGTGTTGTGAAGAGCAGACTTTGATAGATCCCTGTTCTTTAAATAAAACAGGGTGCCCGCTCACACCTGATTGTCATCCCATTGGTTGAAACCACCTGACTCTAGTTTCAGCTTCAAATTAACTGCTAATCCTAGAGGTCCACATACTTTTGCCACTCACTAATATGTAATATTGGATCATTTTCCTCAATAAATAAATGACCAAGTATAATATTTGTGTCTTATTTGTTTAACTGGGTTCTGTTTATCTACTTTTAGGACTTGTGTGAAAATCTGATGATGTTTTAGGTCATATTTATGCAGAAATATAGAATATTCTAAAGGGTTCACAAACTTTCAAGCACCACTGTAGGTTAATTGATCATGCTAAATTGACTCCAACTGGGTATGTATGACTAGTTTCGATGTAACCTGTGTATTGATGTAACATTGCGTCCATCGTTAAATAGCCATTGATGCTAAAATCAATGTTAAATAACCACATAAACAAACAAATGCAGTATGTCAAAAGTTGATACCCAACAATTTTTTTTTTATTTAGACCTCAAAAGGGATGAACAGTTCCAGTCAACTGACAAACTGACTAGCATTTTCATTTTCAAATGAAATAAAACAATTTCAACAAATTCCTGTCTGTTTTATATTTCCCCTCACCTAAACTTGGAAGAACTCAGCAATCCACTCTCAGTGCTGTCACTCTGTATGATCACTTTGAGCAGGTGAGACAGTAGGTGGGTCTGGCCATGGTACACACTCTCATCCACCTGTCACATATCAACACTCAGCTACACCTCACATCAACTGAATTACCCCACACTTCCCAAAAAAGTTAAATAACACTAATAACATTTCTAATGCAACATTAGTTTCCAAACATTAGTTTCCAAACGTTTCTCGTCTTGGCTGATCAGCACCAGTTAGGCTAAAGGGAATTGTCTACATTAATTATATGTGACAGAACAAAGAAACTGCTCTGCTCCACAGACTGAGGTACCAACCTTGCCTGTGAGAATGTCATAGAAAAGTCCTATGAAGTCATCTTGCTGGTAACGCTTGATGCCATCCAGCAGGCTGTAAGCCCACTCCCCTGCCTGGCCTTCATGCTGTTTCAGCAAATGCTGGTGTAGAAATTTCTTCATATCACTGCTTTTATCCATCTGTGTTAGAAAATCATGCCCATGTAATATATGTTCAACTACATTCATTTCTTATACTATTTATTACACCCAGATACTCTGGACTGCTACCCTTTCATCTTCAGATGCTTT
The DNA here is from genome assembly GCA_025084515.1 of Ancistrus triradiatus. Classification (NCBI taxonomy): domain Eukaryota; kingdom Metazoa; phylum Chordata; class Actinopteri; order Siluriformes; family Loricariidae; genus Ancistrus; species Ancistrus triradiatus. The sequence goes on from JAJAGP010001396.1 coordinate 21,101, forward strand.
CTCTCGCCATACATCCTTTATAAGTCTGAGAACATCAGTCTTCTTCAGCCTACGGTTCCTCAACTGCCCCTCATAGCGCAGGTAGATTGGAACATCATTTGATGTACCCTGTAAAAAGAGGTCTTTATTTGAAAGTAGGTTTATAATACCAGCAGGTTTATATATTGTGCATCTTACCAGTCCGGTAAAAAAATCTTTCTCATCCAAGTCCATGATTTTCAGCTTGGTTATTAGGATTTCCAGCCTTTTTGTACTTGATTGGTCTGCAAACAGCTCGGACCAGTTTTCCTTGCCTCCAACAATGCCTTATGCACAGAGCATAATGTAATATAAACAGAATTACCAGTGAATTATCCATTGTTTATTTCTTTTATTAGGTCTCAGTTGAAAATGCAGCAGAAAAATAAAGAATCTATGGTACCACTTTGTTTTGAGGGCCAAAAACATCAACTTTAGTAAGGCTTAACATTCATGTTCTACTTTAATTACTACATGCATTAATATATTGCATGAGACATGATTTATTACGTGTCTGAATTGATTATTACTCACACATGATATTCTGAATGAAATACAGTAGTACCTCAGTTCTAGACCACCTCGGAAGTTGTCGAATTCGGTTCTCGACGCATTTTGACTACAAAAATGTTCTCGTTTCTCCCGTTTGCTCGGTACTCGGTGGACTTGCTTAAACTTGTATGAGTTGAGCTGTGCGACTCGTTTCAGCCAAAACTGACGATTCAGTACACAGTGATTCAGGTTCCCAATAGCCCTTGCTCAATGAAGATGTCGGCTGTGTTTATCGTGTTTTTCTTTATTTTTTCATCTACAGTACTGTATTCTTAGTGCAAACAAGTCTCAATGGGTCCTAAATGGTTACTTATAAGAGCCAACCAAAAGGAAATCAGAAATACATGAATGCCCCAGAACACAGGCTGCAGTTAGCTTAGCAGCTATGCTAGCACCTAGTTCACCAATAGAGTAAACTATTTGCTTTTACCTTTCACTTTCAATCCATTACTCACTAAATTACATGAGATTTTTCAACACTTTATTAAACAATACACTTTGTGTTAATGATTTTGGCCAACTGTAGGTTAATGTAAGTGTTTTAAACATTAACTTACTTATCATTACTTATCATAGGTTCCACTATGATACACTATAGACCAGTCTACCAAACATTTGTTAAACTCCCCAGTTCATGATACATTTAACTTATGATGGATTTGTTGGAACATATCATCTTCATAAATCATGGAGCACCTGTACAATACAATGCCATGAATGCATATAATGCCTTATACAGTGTGGATTTTTGGGCGGACTGCAAAGGATTAATTCAATTTACATTATTCCTTATGGGAAAAATTTGCTCAGGAAAAAAATTACATTTTTTGGCTCAGTACCCCTGTAATGCTATTTCATGTAGCCTTATAATAAAGTGTTACTGAATCTGTTAATTAGACAGTAAATGAGCTTACCTTTAATAAATTCTCTAAAATCATCTAGTTCACTCTGAAGGCCATCTCTTTGCATGCTGACCTGATGGTGTATATCTAGCAACATGTCATATTCTGACTTCATTTGACCGAAGTCGAACTGTAAGGTCTCCAGCTAAAAAGGAAATCTAGGTGTCAGCTCAGTGCCAAATTAAAAAAAATCAAGGCTTTTACAAAGCCACAGTTAATACCAGCTGTTACACTGTCAATAAGTTTGCTTATTACTATATGTATGTGTGTGTGTGTGTGTGTGTGTGTGTGTGTGTGTGTGTGTGTGTGTGTGTGTGTGTGTGTGTGTAAATAGTTGTGAAAAATCATCTGAATAAGATTTCAAATGAGCCCTATGGGACATGATACCTTTTGAAGGTTCTCCTGGTATGTGTGGTTTAGACTCTCCCAGTCCCTACGTGGAACTACGTCTCCATATTCTGCACGCAATTGGTTGAGTTCCTCCTGAGCCTTGGTTAGGTCCTCTCTACATACTTTCAGAGCCAGCTTTAGTGTCACAAGATCATCTTGCAGCATCAAAAAGACACAAGAATTAAGACATTCCAGTTTCTTCAATCCTGCTTTAATAGGTCACTGTGATTTTGCTTGGCCAAAACCATAAAGTAATTCTAAAGAATTAGAAGCTGCAATTCATTATCACCACTATTTTCTGTGTCATGTTCCTCTTTGGGGCTGTAGTGCATGCTATTGATATTGGCAACGAGCAGTTTGCAGGCATCACGCTCCTGCCTGTACAGCACATACTGTTTTGCCAGTTCCACCTGTAGATATGAAACCTGTAAAGATGGAAGAACATTTGAGAGAAGTACACGAGTAGTCTTTTATTGTTAACCATCTATTATAACAAAATGTCACATTTTGTGATTTACTGCATTTCTCGTTTCTACTGATTGTGGAATAAATAATTAACATAACTTATTGTGAGTGTAATGTCAAGATAATATAAAAATGTCAAGTTGCTTTGAGACAGTGGTCCATAAATCTTGACCCTACTTGACATGTGAGAATGCCCATGAACTCTTAACCCTCAGACGACACTGCATCAAGAACCATCATTCATCAATAGCTGATATAACCACATGGACTGGATTACTTTGGGAAACCTTTGTCAAGCACTACAATATGGACTTACATTCACAAATGCCACTTAAAACTTTATGCACAAAAAAAAGAAAAAAAAGAAGCCTTATGTTAACCAAGTCCAGTAATGGCACTGACTTCTCTTAATTCAGAGGAATATGGGTGGACCATCCAACAGTGGAATATGTATTGTGGTCAGACCAATCAGTATTCCAGATCTTTTTTTTGGAAAACAGAGGATGCCGTGTGTATTGGATCAAAGACAGCAAATAAGTCCAAAAGGCAGGTTCTGTCATGGTATGAGGCTGCGTTAGCAATTGGCAAAGGTCATTTACACTACTGTGATGACAGCATTAATGCAGAAAAGTTCACTGAGATTTTAGAGCAACACATACTGCCTTCAACATGATATATTTTCCAGGGTCCATTATCCCATAGCATAGCCAAATAAGATACTGTTTGAATGTTTCTTACAGATAATGGCATAACGATTATTGCTTTGTCTGACCGAATGTTATGCTGCCTGCCAGTTCACACAAAAGCCACCTGCTGCAGGGCTGCTGCCAACGCATGTAAATTCCAAGTGCTGATCATGTACAAGGCTTTTCTCACAATTCCCAAACATAGCGGACACTAAGTAACAAGTCTAAACTGAATTAAGCATGCACTCATCTCGGAAGAAAAGTTCTCAACTACTGATTTAAAAAAAATCCAGTTGTATTTAGGTTACAGTTTTAATTTCAACCCTAAAAAAACTGACTAACGTCTGAGCCTCAGAGCTCATAGCTGACTAAGGGCATGGTGACACAAAGCTAGAAAACATATGTCAATAATGTGATTGGTTTTGAATGCAAAAACTCCAAATTGAAATGTACAGTGATGCAGCAGATCGAAAAAAAAACCCCCCACCCCCCCAAACCGGCTCTGGAGAACCTCTTGTTGCTCTGTCAAACTCTCAATGACCTGCCCCTGCAGATGCTGGTCTTATGTTTCAAAAACTCTGATCTTAGCCCTCTCTTGCTCCCTAAGGTCCAGAATCCTCTTTTCACACTGTTCGGACAACAGTGCCAACTGGGTACGGAGGGGCTCCAGCTCCTGAATCTGCTCCTGCAGATTCACTAGAACAAAGTGGTGACAAAGGTTTAGAGTAACTTCCTTAAGTCAGATCCTTAAGACTTCTGTGCATGCTTTAACAGACTAGGAAATAATGCAATGCTAGCTCTAGTGAGTGTAATAATCCCCTGTTGGATAAAGACCCAACTGACTGAATCAGTATTAATGCTGATGCTTAAACTAAATTAATGCTAGTTAAAACTGTGAATTAATTTAAAAAAATTTAAATCTCTAAACACGCACCATACAATTGGAGTTACACTTACTGCCAAAAAAATAACAAACAAAGAAGGAGTTGCTGGTATTGAATGAGACTTTACATGTGTGAATGTAATGATGATATATGTAAGTGATTACAAAATTAGAGAGAATGGATAAATTTATTGGGGAAAACTGTACTGTTAAATTGAGGCTCTAGTACCCTGTTAGGCTGCGTCTAGCCTGGATACAAGATGAGATACAGTTGGGCCTGGAGGCATACAGGTTCTGTATGGTATCCTGCGACATATTTGCCCACAGATGTTCCAGTTAGGTCTGTTGATCCTGCACACTCATAGGCTGCTGAAGCTGTCATTTTGATAAGCATTTGGAAATGGTGTAGAGAAGGTGCCACCGGTTTCTGGATGGTGGACAACAAAAATGTGAGAGCTACGTGCTTGTCAGTGGATCAAGCAATTCTCTCTACTGGTTGTCTGTCTGGGCTGTCTGGAGTCTATCTGCATGTGTGAGTGCCCTCACTGAACCCCTGCTAGCAACACCTCCTAATAAATAGGTCAAACAAACTAGATGGTGTGAAATTTGTAGAAACAGCCATCCTGCTTCTCTCAGTCCAGTGATGTGCCCTCTCTCAATGTCTGTCAACAAAATATCTTTGAGTGCATGGTAGAGGCATATCTAGCATCAGCAATCTCTCACAAAGAGGTACACTACCAAAAAGGAACCTCCGAGAGCTTTTTTATAGGGCAGCGGTGGAAGCATTTTGCACCCTCTTGGGGCAAGACCCAGTGATTTTCTTTGTTAATGAGTATACATCACATAATGCAGCGGAAGAACTTTGCATACCTAGAGTGACGTCGTATTCATGTTTGATGGCAGACAACAGCGGCTTGTACGTCTTAAAGTCGTCAATAAATCTATTAAACACTTCTCTGTATGCCTTTATAGGATGGACATAAAGACAGAAGTATGATAACACACAGACTTCAGAGAAAACAATGACAGTCCAACAAGATAATGAATTAAAGCTTTTAACACCATACAAGCAATACATCTCCAATATACAGTAAATAAACCAGTCTTTAAGAAAAAAAAGTAAACCTGAAGTTTGCACTCCTGGTGTTTGGGGCTGAGCACATCTAAAGTTGCCAGATCTCTCCTGAGACAGTATTCAAGTCTCTCTAGCAAGCGTGGTTTAGCAAATGTGGTCCAAGCAAATTCGTCACCATATCTATGTCAAACAATAATAGATAGTAAAGCAGAGCTGGAAAAGTAATCTTATGTTGATTGTGACAATGATTTGTAGCTTTCTCAATTAAAATAAAACATTACTAGAATACTGCAGAGGTTAAACACTTAGCTAATTTGGAACTGTTTCACTGTGTTTTTCTTTGGCTCTGGTGCATTCTGAGTACTATTTAGTATTTATAATCTGGAGTTAACTGTTCATTATAGACATATTCATGTCTAGACAAACAGGCGGCACATGGTGCAGCGGTTAGCGCGGTCGCCTCAGAGCTCCAGTGTCCCCACATATATCCCAACCTCAGACTCAGACTCAGCCTGCATGGAGTTTGCATGTCCTCCCCGTGTCATCATGGGTTTACTCCGGGTGATCTGGTTTCCTCCCACAGTCAAAGGCATATAATAGGTAAATTTATTACAGTAAATTGGTCCGGTCTGAGTATTGACTACTTTTGAAGTAACGTTGTGTATCGATGTAACCCTGTGTCTGTCATAAATAGCCACTGATACTGAAAGCGATGTTAAATAAACCAAACAAACAAATGTCTTAACAAACAAGTTGATACAGTGACATACCTATGATGCCTTTTAACTGCAGAAGAAGTGTGTTGTAGACCATGACTCTGGGCAATCTGAGAGCTGGCATGGGCAGGCCAAGTTGAAAGATAGCCAGATGTACTAAGACCTTTAACCTGAGGATATTAGATGACAGAAAAATAAGAACTAATTCAAAAACATAGCCCAATAGCACTGGAATTATAAGATAACTAGCATCTTACTTTTCGCATTTTTAACTCAGCACTTGTATGCAATTGACTTCCCATAGTGTCTGCTGAAAGCCTACAAAATACAAAGATAAATCAGTTCCAATAAGGTCATAAGATTTGCTCAATTCAAATACATAACCCATATTAAAAGTGCATTAATCAAACAGATCAAATAACATGCACTACACAGGCACTAAAGGTACATATCACATTCCCCTTTGCATCTACAGTGGTGCTTGAAAGTTTGTGAACCCTTTAGAATTTTCTCTATTTCTGCATAAATATGACCTAAAACATCATCAGATTTTCACACAAGTCCTAAAAGCAGACAAACAAAACCCAGGTAAAGAAATGAGACAAAAATATTATACTTGGTCATTTATTTATTGAGGAAAATGATAAAATATTACATATTAGTGAGTGTGTGAACCTTTGCTTTCAGTATCTGGTGTGACCTCCCGTGTGCAGCAATAACTGCAACTAAACGTTTCCTGCACAATTTTAGCCCATTCCTCCATACAGAACAGCTTCAACTCTGGGATGTTGGTGGGTTTCCTCACATTAACTGCTCACTTCAGGTCCTTCCACAACATTTCGATTGGATTAAGGTCAGGACTTTGACTTGGCCATTCCAAAACATGAAATTATTCTTCTTTAACCATTCTTGGTAGAACGATTGTGTGCTTAGGGTAGTTGCCTTGTTGCATGGACCCACCTTCTCTTGAGATTCAGGTTCATGACAGATGTCCTGGACATTTTCCTTTAGAACTCTCTGATATCATTCAGAAACTCATTGTTCACCAAACCATGGACACTTACCTCACCATGTCACCAGATGGATAAGGTTCGTATTACTTTTTCTTATAAACCAAAAAAGTTCTATTTGGTTCATCCATCCAAAAACATTTTTTTTTTTTTTTTTTGTGTCTTTTTTTTTTTTTTAAAATAGCCTTTGCTTGTCCACATGATCTTTAACAAACTGCAGACGAGCAGCAATGTTCTTTTTAGAGAGCAGTGGCTTTCTCCTTGCAACCCTGCCATGCACACCATTGTTGTTCAGTGTTCTTCTCATGAACATTAACATTAGCCAATGTGAGAGGCGCCTTCACTTGCTTAGAAGTTACCATGGGGTCCTTCGTGGCCAACTATTACACGCCTTGCTCTTGGAGTGATCTTTGTTGGTCGACCACTCCTAGGGAGGGTAACAATGATCTTGAATTTCCTCCATTTGTACACAATCTGTCTGACTGTGGATTGGTGGAGTCTAAACTCTTTAGAGATGGTTTTGTAACCTTTTCCAGCCTGATGAGCATCAACAACTCCTTTTCTGAGCTCCTCAGAATTCTCCTTTGTTCGTGCCATGATAAGGTTCCCTAAACGTGTTGTGAAGAGCAGACTTTGATAGATCCCTGTTCACTCACACCTGATTGTCATCCCATTTATTGAAAACTTCAAATTCAAATTAACTGCTAATTCTAGAGGTTCACATACTTTTGACACTCACTAATATGTAATATTGGATCATTTTCCTCAATAAATAAATGACCAAGTATGATATTTTTGTCTCATTTGTTTAACTGGGTTCTCTTTATCTACTTTTAGGACTTGTATGAAAATCTGATGATGTTTTAGGTCATATTTATGCAAAAATATAGCAAATTCTAAAGGGTTCACAAACTTTCAAGCACCAATGGACAACAGCTCAATAGTATCCATAGATAACTGGTGAAGGTCTACAAGAATTTGTCTACAAAAGACTGGCACAAGGATTTAGTTAGGCTGGGCACCAATGTTAAGCAAATTAATGGCCTGGTGAGAACTGAAGTGAGCCCCAAAAGGAATTAGCTGGAGTTTAAGGTCTGGCTCTGATACAGACCAGATGGGTTTTTCCACATGAAAATGGCAAACTATTTTCCTTATTAGACCTTGTTTGTGCAACATCTTTGCATCGTACTGAAGGTTCAGTAACAATATGCACTGTCATACAAAGCCCCTTTCCATAAATGCACCATTCAATCATCCATGTTATGGCAATTTGTAATGATGTATTGTGAACATATAGTAAGCAACAAAAGGACAGGCAATGAACTGCGGCACTAACAGATAACAGTTATAGTCTTTAGCTGCACTTACAACCCCAAATTACCCAATCTCCACTTAAAGAAACATTAACATCAACAGCGGAAAAAGCGTTCTCTGAAGTAAAATCCACTTTCCATCTGCCAGGCAGGGAAAAACAGCAGACTCTGGGATTGGCAGTTTTCAGGGACAAACCACTGTTAGCCTGATTGATAGGGTGAACGGTATGGTTTGGGCGAGGAATAAAAGCCTGGGCCCTCCTATAGTCCAAGTAAAGGGAAACCCTGAATGCATACAACGACATTCTGCAGAATTTCTACTTTCAACTCTGTGACAGTGTGGAGAAAGTATTACTTGATTCGGGAGGTCCCTGTACAAGTGAGAGTTATAAAGTTGTGTTTAACAACCTTGTTTGGCCTGATCAGCGTCCTGACCGCAGTCATATCAACACCTTTGGGATGAACTAAAACACCAACTGTAAGTCAGGCCTTATCATCCTCATCACTGCCAGACTAATCTAACGTTACTGAGGCTAAATAAAAGCAAATTGTTGCAATGACTAAGTAATTAGATGTTGTCTATTTAAGCAACTGAACATGAGAGGGAGTGTGTTATCACAAATAACATCAAAGCTGTGATCTGGTGCGGACTCGAGCTGAAGGCGAGTGCTGTAGATAATCACAACCGTGATGTTATTCGCAGTAACATAACTTCAAGTGTTCTATTGCTTTTATATGGAATTTTTTGGACAACAAAATAAAGACACAAAATAAATCAAAAGAAGGCCCAAATTTCATAATGAACATGCTTTAATACTGACAATACCATCCGCCATAAAGTCCACAACAAATGAGCTGTTGCTATGCAACCGTGCCTTAACACAGTAAGGTACAAAAGCATATGGTTTATATAACACTACCAAGTAATGTAAGTTTGAAATACAAAGTTCAAGGAAGCAAAGAGGAAAGGAAAAAGAACTAAAACTAAAAAAAAGAAAATTAATAGTAACCACCTACCAACCATATGTCAACACCATAGCAACCACCTAGCAACACCAAAGCAACCTCCTAGAAACCACTTCGCAACACATTAGCAACCACCTAGTAACCTCTTAGTAACACCATGTGGCAGCATAGCAACAGCATAGCAACCACCTGGGATACCACCTAGCAACACCATAGCTACCAACTGGAAAACCATAGCAATCACTTAACAACTAAATAGCAACCACCTGGGATACCATAATAACTTAACAACTTAACAACCACCCAGCACGGGAAAACAAAGCAACCGCGTAGCAACACCATAGCAACTGCTTAAAATACCATGGTGTTCCCCTTGCAACACCATAGTAACCACATAGCAACCACTAAACACTAACCTAACACTAACACTAACCACTTAACAATCACCTAGCACCCAACGTGGGAAGCCAATGCAACCGCCTAGCAACACCAAAGCAACCTGCTAGAAACCACTTCACAACACATTAGCAACCACCTAGTAACCTCTTAGTAACACCATGTGGCAGCATAGCAACAGCATAGCAACCACCTGGGATACCACCTAGCAACACCATAGCTACCAACTGGAAAACCATAGCAATCACTTAACAACAAAATAGCAACCACCTGGGATACCATAGTAACCACTTAACAACCACCCAGCACGGGAAAACAAAGCAACCGCCTAGCAACACCATAGCAACTGCTTAAAATCCCATGGTGTTCCCCTTGCAACACCATAGTAACCACATAGCAACCACATAGCAACCACTAAACACTAACCTAACACTAACACTAACCACTTAACAACCACCTAGCACCCAACGTGGGAAGCCAATGCAACCGCCTAGCAACACCATAGCAACTGCTTGAAATACCATGGTGATCACCTTGCAACACCATAGTAACCACATAACAACCATGTAGCAACACTATATTCTCCACCTACCAAAACTGTTGCACTTTATTGACCATGTAGCAATAGCCTAGCAACTGGAATCCACTTTAGCTGTGCAACCATTCTGCGTTCCTTCAGGAAATGTACTTTCTAGTTGTATATGCTATATGTTTGTGTGCATAAAACTTGTAGTTACTTGGCAACGAGTGAGCAGAGTGACACCATTTTAGTGTGTAAAAGCCATGCAGATATCAGCGTGACGAGAATGCTTCTCAAAAAATCAGATTGAAAGGTCGGAATTAACTATTGTATAATATCATATATATCATATTATTATGTCTAGTAAAATCAGTGTTCTGTACATTACATACAGTCCATAATGTACCATGCAGTGTTTCTGTTATGTATTCATTAAAGTTGGCAGTACAGACAATACATGTTATAGATAGAAAATGTTTTTCAGAAAATGTTCCATTTATTAGATTCAGGACAATAACAAAAACGTGTGAGGCAGCAGCAATCCACATTCCCCCCAATGGGGTTCAGGGTTATAGTTCTGGCAGGGCCTTCCAGATATGTCATAAGGCATGAGTGACTGTGTTTGAAGGCCTCAGCACTGCAACACCATCTCTGCCAGCCCTGTGATAGACTGTTGTCCCACGCAGGACATGCTCATGCATGTGCTCTTTGTTCTCCTAGACAGACCCCACCCCACTGCAACCCTGACCAGGAAAAACAAGCTACAGTCAACTAAAGACTTTATAAAAAATAAGTGTAAATAAATATACAGTCATACAAAACTGTATAAAAAGTACACCCCATATAATATTTCTTTTCGATCACTATTCTATATACAGTTAAACAGTATGTACAGATAAAAAGCCATGTAACTGAACAAAAATAAAATACAATAGATTTAATGAGATTACAAAAAACTAGACAAAGGCAGTGACATTCATACCTGATGCTGACATAATGTGTTTCATTGAGCAGCCCTCATGACCATACAATCACATTTACAATGCACATAAATATGTATACGTGCATGTACAGTTTCTATTCATCTACGCAAATTTCAGAAATAGTCCGTGATTGATGATTGTTTCTGTGACGTGAAGCATTGAGAAGCTTCAAACAGGTGGCATTAATACAGATAACGTGTGGAGGTCAGAAGAGCTTCTTAAAGAAGTTGTTACATGTCTGTGAGAGCCAGAAATCTTGCTTGTTTGTGGGTGACCAAATACTTATTTTCCACCATGATTTACAACTAAATTCTTTAAAAATCCTACAATGTGATTTCCTGGATTGTTTTTCCTCATTTTGTCTCTCATAGTTGAAGAGTACCTATGATGAAAATTACAGACCTCTCTCATCTTTCTAAGTAGGAGAACTTACACAATCAGTGGCTGACTAAATACTTTTTTGCCCCACTGTATGCTTTAGGCAAACTAAAAGACTGACGAAATTAACATATCAACGGAGCAACAACAATTAGCAGCAAGGCATCAGCAGAGTTAGCAGGATCAAGATCCGCCAGCAAGGTGAGCTGAGAATATTGCTCATAGCACATGTAGTAAGACACCCACATAGCACACAACAATAGCACAGACAATTACCATCGCTCAATAGCCTATTACCAGTCAATGCATGGGGGCTCGAGCAACCCTTATTGGCGTACCCACACCAGGTCCCCAAATTCACATACATACACGAAGATGGTAACTCAAAAGCACATTCACTCAATGGTATACAAGTACAAATGCATATACTATCAGCATTACTAAACTAAGCACAGATATTACAACAATAACCCAACTATACCCCAATATACAAGAACATCGAACCACGTGATGCATGTCAGGACTGGGGCACACACCTAGTCCATAATTTAGTGCTACAACACACACTAACCGTCAAGGTACACATTGCTAGCACTGGATTGGACCCCCTTTTGCCTTCAGAACTGCCTTAAATCTTCATGACACAGATGCAACAAGGTGATTCCTCTGAGATTTTGGTCTACATTGACATAATAGCATAACATAGTTGCTGCAGATGTGTCCGCTGTACATCCATGATGCGTATCTCCCGTCCCACCACATCCCAAAGGTGCTCTATTGGATTGAGATCTGGTGACTGTGGAGGCCGTTTGAGTACAGTGAACTTATGTTCAAGAAACCAGTTTGAGAAGATTTGAGCTACTTCCAGCAGGTGTATTATCCTGCTGGAAGTAGCCATCAGAGGACGGTACACTGTGGTCATAAAGGGATGGACATCAAGAATATTCAAGTAGACTGTGACTCAAAGTGTGCCATGAAAAAATCCCCCACACCATTACCAGCCTGAGCCACTGATACAAGGTTGGATGGGTCCAAACTCTGACCCCACCACCCAAATGTCGCAGCAGAATTCGAGATTTATCAGACCAGGCAATCTTCTATTGACCAATTTTACATGTTTTTAGCTAACAGGAGTGGCACGCTGTAGCCCATCTGCCTCAAAGTTCAATATTCTATGAATTCAGAGATGCTTTCCTGCTTATCTTGGTTGTAAGGAGTGTTTATATGAGTTGCTGTTGCTTTTCTATCACCTCGAGCCATTCTGCCCATTCTCTTCTGACCTCAGGCATCAACTGCATCGGTTAGATTTATGGTAATGGTGGGCGGATCGATCCAAATATCGATAATATCGATACCAACGCTGGTATTGATACTGAGCAACACTTATGTAAAAAGATCAATACTCAAGCTTTTTTTCTCTCCCGCACGCACTGACTGCTGCGCCCGCGGATTCATCAAAGTCTGTCACACAGCACGTAGCAGCGCCCCCCCCCCCCCCCCGGCACACCCACTCAGCGCTCTCCTTCGTTACTTATTGTTTTTATTTTGTTTAAAGCCAGAAGTGCACTGAAGGGAAGAAATTCCTTATTCTTTGTATTACTTTCTTGATTTGTTCGACTTGAAACTGTTTACAATATTTGTTGTGGTGTGTTAATTTTTCTGTATTGTGGTTTATCAGCTCTCTAACCTCAGAAGATTGTTTTAATTAGCTTTAAGTTAGATTTTTTACACTCTTTATTTAAGAAAAAACGTAGAGAAGTGCACTGAAGGGAAGAAATTCCTTATTTTTTCATGATTTTATTGTATTGTTCGACTTCAAAAACAGAATAAGTTTGATACTGTATACAGTATTTGTTGTGGTGTGTTAATTTTGTTGTATTGTGGTTTGTAAGCCCTCTACCTCAGGAGATTTTGTTTTAAGTTGTGTTGAGTGATATTTTTTATACTCTGTTTATTTAAGAAAAAACAGAATTGCACTGAAAGGAAGAAAATTCCTTGTTTTTTATTGTTTTTCCTAAGAACAATTTTATTTAAAAAAAGAAACAAAGACAGAAAGAAATAGAAAAGATGTCTAGTGAGGGGAGAATTTTTATTTTATTTTTGTATTGTGGTTTCTCTTTTTTTCTACCTCAAAAAATATGTATATTCCTAATGTTAAGGCAAACTTTGTTTTGTTACTGTTCCATTGTTTCTAAACAAAAATGTTGATTGTGATAATAAAGTATTTTGTTGTCACGTACAATGTTTGGCGAAATTCTATCCTAGGTCTTTTGGATCTATGAAGCTTAAATATTAAAAAGTATCGGTATCGGCATCGATATCGGCGATACTGGCCCTGCATTTACTTGGTATCGGATCGATACCAAAATTCCCGGTATCGCCCACCTCTAATTTACGGTGCTTTATGGGTAATAATGTAGTGCACTAATCAGAGAATTCTAACAGCACTACAAAATGGAAACCCCTCTAAATAGTCCACTATGTAGGGAATAGTTATCGAATTCAGACACGCACAAAGGCAACAATGAAGTTTCGGAAAACTATAAACAATGCAACAATTATGTTTTCACCAACGATGACAATTGTTGACAAACGTTTGAATCATTACGTTTGAATCTTATTTATTTCTACGATTTGTTACGGAGTTTCTTGTGAGATGTCATGCCACTAATAGGAGTCGACTGTTTGGGGGCTGTTAGAGTTTGAACGGACAGAGTTTGAGTCTGAGTCCCTCGGTTCAGTTGCTGCGGCGTCTTAGTGACGTGTATTTGCGAAAATCGTGCGTCTAAAATCCCCATTCAATAAGAGAGAGCCTCTCTTGTCCGTCAATGAGCAACAACGCTGTAAATTATTAGACATTTATCCTTGCCTTTCAAACGTTGACAGAGGCGGCAAGCGGGAGTCCTTCTGTATCGACATGGCCGCGCTTATTTTAAATAGCAGTATTTTGACTTTAATAAACACGCTATGCTTACACCCCAGCAGCACGACGTTGTTGTTTATTAGCCGTTGCCATGGCAACGAAGGACTCCCGAAAGCCTCATGGCGGCTGTGTCTTGCCTGATATAAAACCGACACTTCTGTTCATTCTAAACGGTTTCCCTCGCACTGTAGCGGCAACTTTCAATTGTTTTATTAAAAAATGAATTATGTCTTGTGTAGTCTTACATCGGCGATGGAGATGTGCAATTTTGAAATAACATTTCATCGCGGCAATATGAACACCGCTCATATTTTTCACACACGAGCCATGAGTTTGTTTTTCTGGGTTTGTTTATTAGTTTTAAGTATTAAGCGTAATGAAAAAAACTACAACCAACTTCTCAAGCAGCCAGGCACATATTTAAAAAAGAATAATATTATGCTAAAAATGAACGGGCAGTAATGTTGATACAAATCATATAAAGTATATACAATGGATTCTGGTCCAGTTTTTTGCGTAAAAGATAACGAAAACATCATGAATGTGCACCCAAACTACACGCACTACTTTACACTCCTCGAAAAGCTTCGTGCGCGCGTATTTCTGGGTCTTGAAGTTCGTAGGTCTCCACGTCGTCCTCCGTGTGTACTGCGCAGGCACGGATTTTAAACTACACTACCCATGGTGCAATGAGCGCCCGAGTACAGAGCGTTGGTTATCCGGGGATATCGCTACTGTAATTTCTGCTCAGTCCATCGCTGTCCGGTTTAAGCATACTGACACAGGGTAGAAACAGAGAAAAAGAGAAAAGACGAGGCAGGAATGGCAGACCTGGGGGCAGGAAGCCTGTTACAGGGAGATCCTGCTGTAAATGATCACGAGAAGGAGCTGAACGAGCGTTTGAAGAGGCTCTACCCGGCCGTTAACGAGGAAGAGACCCCTTTACCCCGATCGTGGAGTCCTAAGGATAAATACAGCTACATCGGGCTGTCGCAGAACAATCTGCGAGTTCATTATAAAGGTACACACACATTAGACACTCATCATCATCTGCCCAGCTGACAAGGTTCAGGCCTCGATCATCCCCATGGATTCGCCGTGTTTTTTTTTTCTTTTTTTATCTGAATGCGATTCATGTCTATGCAATCTCTTGATCTAGTCTCAGCTGCTGTCCTCCCTCTGTTTTGTTTCAAATGAGGAATTGGTTGACATGTACAGCAAAAGCAGCTCAGAATGCGGCTAGTCAGAACCGCTAAGCTAACGCCAAAAACCCTGGGAAAGCTTGACATTGTCTCTTGTTTGCTTCTAAAAGTCTTGTTTGGCAATCAGCTTATTGTAATCATTTTGCGACTTCACCAGCTTGAGCTCATCTGATCGTTTGAAACCCTGTCTTCTCATATACCTATTTTCCACTAAATTATTAAGCGTTAGTCCAAGTAAGGTGCCAACATTTACCAAATGGATGATTAATACCTAATCTATTAATAACGTGTCTTAGGGAGGTTAAAGACGTGGTCCTGTCATCTAGCTTGGGGGGGAAAAAAGAATAAACTTGTTTTCGTCTGATCTATATTTAGCTCCACAGCATGACATCCATACAGTGGCTGATCACTGGAAAGGTTGACCGGTACTGGCAGGAACAAACAATTCCAGGCCATTCCAAGTTTTGTAGTTCGTCTGGCCTTCATGACCTGCCATACACACAGGCCCATTCCTGAGTGTACTCATTGCAGATGTACTGTATTGTTGACCGTTCAGGCAGAACGTGTTGAAACGCAGCGACCACGGTTGGTTTAAGCGTCCATATTCCTTTTACAGCCTCTCCGATCGCCTGTGCTGTCGTGACACCAAGTCTGGTGGTGCATTAGGCGTTTATGGCCTTGTTGCCCTCTGAAAGCAGACATTTTGCGTGAAATGAATTATCCGAAAAAAGGAAAACTGGTGTCCAGAAACGTGTAGTTTAAACATAGCAAACATTTCTGTCAGAATATTTCTGGCTTCACTATTCACTGCGTGTTAGCTAGATAAACAAATGCACCAGTGTGAACTCTGCTTAGAGAAACAAGAGCAGGCTGAAAGCTTTGAAACGTGACATGACACTGAATTGTCATCTCTCCTCTGTCGTGTCCTAGTCACTTATCCTTCTAGCTCTAAATCTAACTCATTTACACAAGTTGTGTAAATTATCCCTTCTCATCCATTTACTACGTTGTCCTGATTTAGTATATAAGGGCTAGCCACCTGATTGTTGTTGGTTGGAACATATTTCCTTGATGTACTGTAGTTGTGTACCACGTACTACCCTAATATGGACTGTATATTATGTACTACTTTAAGTCTGTCACAGTTCATACTGGTGCTTGAGAGTCTGTGAACCCTTTAGAATTTTCTTTAGGCCTATTTTCACGTATACATGGCCTAAAACATCATCAGATTTTCACGCCAGTCCTAAGATTAAGACAGAGAACCCAGTTAAACAAATGAGACAACATATTCTACTTGGTCATTTATTTGGTTATGAAGCTGTTCCAGTGTTACATATACAGTGGGGCAAAAAGTATTTAGTCAGCCACTGATTGTGCAAGTTCTCCTACTTGGAAAGATGAGAGAGGTCTGTAATTTTCATTAGATGTACACTTCAACTCCACAAATTTTCTATGGGGTTGAGGTCTGGAGACTGGCCAGGCCTCTCCAGGACCTTGAAATGCTTTTTACAGAGCCACTCCTTCATTGCCCGAGCGGTGTGTTTGGGATCATTGTCATGTTGGAAGACCCAGCTACGTTCCATCTTCAATGCTCCCACTGATGGAAGGAGGTTTTGGCTGAAAATCTCACGATACATTCTTCCCTTAACACGGATCAGTCGTCCTGTCCCCTCTGCAGAAAAACAGCCCCAAAGCATGATGTTTCCACCCTCATGCTTCACAGTAGGTATGGTGTTCTTGGGATGCAACTCAGCATTCTTCTTCCTCCAAACACGATGAGTTGAGTTTTTACCGAAAAGTTCTATTTTGGTTTCATCTGACCAACATGATATTCTCCCAATCCTATCTGGATCATCCATTTACTCTCTGGCAAACTTCAGACGGACCTGGACATGACTAAATACTTTTTTGCCCCACTGAGTGGAAAAACCTATGTTAATAATCAGTCAATCTGATGACGATCAGGTCTGAGTTGGGACACACCTCTACTGATCTTCACAATACATTTGTGAATGTGCATTGTGGCATGAACAAAGGGGATTTCTGAAAGACCTCAGGAAAATGCTCACCAGGTTGGAAAAGGTTACAAAACCATATCTAAAGAGTTTGGACTTCACCAATCCACAGTCATACTGATTGTGTACAAATGGAGGAATTTTCAAGGACCATTGTCACTCAGCTGATTAAGAAAAATCACTTCAAAAGCAAGGTGTGTAATTGTCTGGGGTGTCCAGAGGAACCTAGGATAACTTCTGAGCAACTAAAAAGCCTCTACTACATTGGCTAGTGTTAATTTTCATGAGCCCACCATCAGGAGAGCACTGAACAACAACGGTAAAACAACACTGACACTGAACAACATGGGCAGAGCTGCAAGGAGAAAGCCATTGCTCTTGAAAAAAGAATGTTGCTACGCATCACGTGGCTCGTGCAGAATTCAGAAGGAATGGATGAGACAAAAATGGTGCATTTTGGTGTAAATGTGAAGTGCTTGATTGGAGAAAGGATAAACATGGCATTCTTGCATAAGAACCACATCCCAGCTCTGAAACATGGTGGTGGTTGTATCATGGTTTAACTCCTGTTTTGTTACATCTGGACCAGGATGGCTTGTTATCACTGAATGAACAATGAATTCTGAATTATACACTTCATATACCGTGGCGTCTTGGTTCTTGACCACCTTGGAACTCGTTGAATTTGGTTCTCGAAGCATTTTGACCAGAAAGCTTTGTCTTGGTTCTCATTGTTTGCTCGGTACTGGGCTCACTTGCTTAAATTTGAAACTTGATTCATTGTTCATGGTTCAGTACACCGTGATTCCATGGTACAGATTGCCAATAGCTATGGCTCAGTGAAGATATCCACTATTTTCATCGTGTTTTTCTTTATTTTTACAGTATTAGTGCAAATAAGTCCCCATGGGTCCTAACAACGGTTGCCAACCAAAAGGGAAACAGGAATTTAATGCTCCAGAACACAGGCTACAGTTAGCATTAGCAGTTATGGTAGTGTCCTTAACAATAAGTGTTTTGCTTTTACTATTCACTTTGAATCAATTACGGCACTAAATTAAATGAGATTTTTCAAGACTTTTGTTATGAAATAAACGATTTCTGTTAATGATTTTGGCCAACTGTAGGTTAATGTAAGTGTTTTAAATATTAACTTACTTACCATGGGCTCCACTATGACACGATATAGACCACTCTACCAAACACTCGTTAAACTCCTTTGTTCATGGTACGTAACTGTTGGAACATATCCACATCGTAAATCATGGAGCACCTGCACAATACAACTCTATTATTGCATGTAATTCCTTATACAGTGTGGGTTTTCTGGGGGTGTGGAACGGATTTTCGGTTCTCGACAAGCCTTGTGGAACGAATTAACCATGACAACTGAGGTACCACTGTATATGTAATACTGGATCATCTTCCTCAATTCATAAGCAACCCATTATAGTATTCATATTTTATTTGTTTAATTGGGTTCTAATCATCCTTTAAAACCTGTGCGATTCTGGTGACATTTTAGGTCATATTTTTGCAGAAATAATGAAAAAACTTCACAAATATTGAAGCAAGACTGACCTCGTTGAAGGCAGTTAATCTTTAGACACCACAGTTGTATGGTTCATCATACACATAGGGTAAAGGTATTTCTGTCAGGGTTTGCTATTTAAATATACACCCCTGCAAAAAGACCAGTATATGTTGTGTTTTGGATACTGGTGTCCTGGTCAGCCATCTTTACCAGCAAGACCATAAACGTTCATCGGCTAAACAAGCACTATGCTAACAATAAGCAGCATAAACCTACTTGAACTGACATGGAACTTGTATGTTCTTGCTGTTTGACCGGCATACAAGCATCCAAAACCCAACATGTGATAGTCCGTGCCACAATGTTGTAAGGTGATGCTGTATGCTCCGGTAGAAGCCAGAAGTCTGATTTCAACTTATTTAAAAAATAAAAAATCCTTACTATTGACTATGACTTACTTACTACTAAGTCATAGTCAAGTAACTTTTGAAAAGTTTTGTATGTGGGATGTAACACAAATATTTCATACTGAGGCTTATGTATGATGTATCAGGATTGATGAGTCCCAACATCCGTGGCAAATTGTAGCTGCCTTCCCTGAAAGATGATCATTACTTGTATATTTATCAGAAAGTTTCAGCTCAGCAGCACCTAGTTTGGACTGTTTTTAATGTTCAGGTTTAATAATGCTAGTTATTCCATTTGTATCCTAAATTGGCCCAGCTTGAGTGTGTTTGACGAGTACAGTTGTAACTTTGCTCCTTAAACAGAAAATGAAGTTTTTAGGATTTCACATATAAATCCTCCACACTGTAACTTCTAAAAATAATGAAATTGTATAGAGATTCATGCAGTAACTCAATTAAATAAGGAATTAACATCCTGAATCAAGGCGGCTGTAAAAAGTCAGTGTTTAGCTCGTTTAGCAGTTTTATTTTTGTGCAGAGTGTAGTTATTGTGGCTCAGTCTGTTTTACGTATTATTGGTTTGGATTGCATAGCATTGTGCGATGTTGTACACCACAAAGATGGTTCTGGACACATACACACATACACACATACGAAATTCGTCTCTTCTTTGACATTCATCATCATCTTTGGCATACAGAAAGTATTTATGTCCACAAGCTGAATTTTACAGTCTACTTTAGGGTAGGCTTTTGCATGATTAACATGCATGCACATTATGCCATTTCAAATATAGTAATAGAAAAGTCGTTGTGTTTTTATTTATTTGAATAAATTTGGAAATGCTAAAGGAAGTCATTTTTCCCAGAGCTCTTGTAATAAGGATTTTTTTAAATACAAAAGTATACTCAGCCAAAAAAAAGGTCACCACCTGGATTTAACTAAGCAAGTAGTTAAACAGTTAAAACAGAGAGCCTCAGATAATTACTACTTGGGTGATTATGATTCAGCTGGCAACAAGATATTTAACCCTAACTGATGCAGTGAGTAACAACCATGTCGAAAGACACATCCTCTAAAAAGAGGGTAATCTGTTTCAAAACGGTCAAAGACTGGTTCAGGGAGCATGAGACATCATTTACACACATGGATTGGCCACCACAGAGTCCAGACCTGAACCCCATTGAGAATTTTTGGGATGTGCTGGAGAAGACTTTGCCCAGTCGTCCAAAACATCAATACAAGATCTAAGGGGGGAAAAAATTAATGTAACTCTGGACAGAACTGCTTCTGCAATGTCACAACATTTATTTCTGTCCAGAGTTGCATTCATTTTTCCCCAAGATCTTGTATTGACGATGACAAATTTGAACCACTGCGCAAAGTCTTCTCCAGCACATCCCAAAGATTCTCAATGGGGTTCAGGTCTGGACTCTGTGGTGGCCAATCCATGTGTGTAAATGATATCTCGTGCTCCCTGAACCACTCTTTCACAATTTGATCCATCTGAAACAGATTAACATCTTTTCCATGACCACAGGATGTGTCTTTCAACATGGTTGTGTGGGGGCTTGTCCCAGTGCTGTCCTGTCATTTCAGCTTCATATTTTGCTGTACTGTATATTTGACATGGTTCTTTAGCAAATTAGCAGCTAAATGATCAGTTAGGGTTAGGGTCAGTTAGGGTTATATAAATTGTTGCTAGCTGAAACATAATCACCAATGCTGTAATTATCCGATGGGAGGCTCTTTTTTAACTATTTAACGATTTGCCTAGTTAAATCCAGGTGATGACATTTTTTTTTTTTGGCAGTGTATAATGTTTGTGCATTACACTATAGGCTATATGACAAAGAATACTCTGCAGTACACTTTCATTTTGCATACTTAGTATAAGGAATTTGGTATAAGGGAGCAAATCAGGGCAGAATAATAAAAAAAAAATTCAGTACCATTTCTTGCTACTCTCTTCTGGAGTGGGTATCCTGCGAAGATCACATGACAAGCACAATGTGTGACGCTGAATTAACAAAAAAAGATAGATAGAACATGTTCTCTTTTATGTATGTTCTAGAAGAATAGCACTAAACATCATTGTGTTAATGAAAGGAAGGCTCGGAGAAAAATGCTGCTACCCAAAAAATATTGTTACACATCACAAGTGTAGCAAAAAGGCAATCTGGATGTTAACTTCTAGTACAATACTGTGGGCACATGCAGCAAAAGTTGAACTTAATCACAGTATTTTTGTCATATTTTACCCAGCAGGTGTGTGTACAAAATGGCAGTTCCTAGTTATGATCCCTCCAGAGCTGGGGATTATTAGATTGAAATTTCACAAGGGACCCCTTCATGTTTTGCAAAATATGTTTAATTAGTATTGGAATAAGGCACCCACCCTTTTACTCATCTTTTCATCCTAATCTGTCAGTGCTCACCTTTTGTCCCAGCACGTTTGCAGCAGCTCAGCTTCCTGTAGGATTTGAGCTGCTACTTCCCTTCACCCTGGTGATTTCAGCGCTATTTTGGCTGGTGTGCCCATTTCCGTTTCTGAAAGCTGCTCTGAAGCTAATTTGTGCAAGTCACTGGTTTGTCCAGATAAGAGCTGTCTCGGCTTTAACTGGGTTGCCAAAATTGGCAAGACTGTCATGGCATGCTATATATTAGCCATGTTTCGGCTTACGTGTTGAGGATTGCATGTTGTGTTGAAAATGATGCGTTTGTGTAATGGTAGGTGAAAGTTTAATGTAGTCATTTCACGGTGTTGTGCACAATATCTAAGCTGTTATTAGCCACAGAAGGAAAGCATATGAATCATTGACTTTGACCAGCTAGATCTTTAGAAGAGGCTTTGGGCACTTTAGTGGAGTAAACCTGTTGACAGTCAATTTTGAGAATCTGGCCATGCTTATATGATTCAGATTTTTTTCTAATAGTGATTTGCCATTGGAAAAAATCCAGATTTAACTGTGTAGCGTTTAGGAGTGTAACGATGCATTGTAGAGACTGGCGATGTCGCATGCGTTCTGCTTATTACTCTATCTAATGCAAATGCATTTTTTGAACACCAGTTACTTTTTGTTTACAATTTTTAGACATTTCAGACAATTTTTTAGACAAGAAAAGTATACTTCAGAAATAAAAAATGGAATGTTTTCACTGAGATATGTAGTATATGGTGATGCTACAATAGAGCATTTTGTTTACATTTTTAATGTTTTTGGTCATTTACTTTAATTGCAATGCATTTAAAATCTTATTCAAGAAAATGTGCATTGTTTTGCACTGCATACACTTATACAGAAAAAAAAAAAAAAATCATAATCAAAATCGTGAACTCTGTATCACAAATTGAATTGTGAGCAGTATATCATTACAGCCCTAGTAAAATTTAAAATTAACGATTTAAATGTCCAGTATGAATCTCAGATTGAAAAAGAAACTGACTTAAAAGTAGCCAAAACCTATAGCCACTGTGTTGTGCTGGCAGTGCGTTTCTTTTTCGTAACCAATTAAGAACACCATGTAACAATTAAAAAAAAAAATTTTGTTCCCAGTTGTTAAGTGTGTTTTCCTGATTGTTTGTACCCTAAATGAATAGAAAAAAGTTATTATTCCCTGTAAACTTTGCTTTTGTGGTCAGCACAATGATATTTTGAAATTGATCTATTTTTAAGGATATTCGCCATATTTCAAGATACTTAAGAAGCTTCTGGAATTGTGAGAACTATCAAGAAGTTTCTAGAACTGTCCAGAATTATCTAGAACTTTCTGGGACTGTACAGAATTGTAGGTAGCTGTATAACTACAGTTATATAGGGCCACTATAGCCCTTCCCGAGAGACGGAGAGACATGATCTAATTGATTGGGATTGCAAAGTAAGTGGCCAACAGCCATCACAGACAAAGGGGAATTGACCTAGACAGACAGGTCTGAATTCATTCTCTATTCAAATTCTGATAACGACAGTATTCACACTTCACCCCACACCCATTACAAGAGGAGCTTAGGAAGGACCACTACTTTCAAATGTATATATTGTGTGTTACTCTGCTACCGGGTGATCAGTCTTGCTCTGCTGATTCCTCAGTACACTCTTGTACTTTGATACTGCATTGAATAAATATTGACCATTTTTATCGAGTTTGGAGAGACATCCTTTTTCCTTACAGTACACAGCAACTTAGTCAATTTAGATGGCATCAAGAGGTTGCATACATCCAGCAGACGCATTTTGCTATGTATGTGGCCATTTTATAAAGACAAGAGCGAAAAAGTACTCTGTGGAAGCATCTGCTAAGATGTTTGAGGCCTACAAAGCATATTCGGCATGCCTGTTGGGTGAACCGGGTTTCTATAATATAAATTCATAATTTTCGTTGCCGTGGTCACAAAAGCGAAGTTTATGATGAATGTAAGCAATTTTTAATTTGTTTTAGAAATAAGAAATTGGAATATAACATTAAAAAGCTGGGAACAAAACTTGTGTTACATAGTGGAATCAACACAATCTTGAAAAATAGATTTTTTTAATGATTATTCTGTTATACCAGTTATACACACAACATAACATAAAATAAACAAAACTAATACAATATCTTAAATAGTCCAAATAAACTTACATAGGAATTTTAATGGCCTTACAGCCATAATAAATAAGCAAACCTTGGCCTTATACCCAATTGCAACATCAAAACAAAGCTAAAATAAATAGTACGTGAATGCAGACATTTCTGACAGTTGATTCATGTACATTCTTTTCAGCCTAAGTATTCATAGGCAGAAAAACAAACATTTCTACCAATCCAGGTTTTAAGAAGAGTATACAAGGAGGTGACAGTATTGCTGTCTGTGCAGAACAGTTATTCAGGCTCAGTGCTGGTGGCACATACACACAGGTAAGCCACCAAGGCAGGGATTAAGCGGATAACCTTTTGATCTGGTTTGAATCCATAAAATTGCCAAATTGGAGCATGACACTTTTACTTTTTCACAATGTCTGCCATTTTCTTCCCTAAAGTATGTTCCTAACTTGACTGTGAAGTTGCGTAATACTTACATAATTTTAAAAATAACAAGAAAACGCTTGACAAGAAATTACACAAGAAATCAAATTCCATGCATCTATCATTTATGGAGACTGAGTTCAAGTTTTAAATGGCAAGCCTTTCTAGTTAAGGGGAGGTAATACTATGAATCACTGTTAGAGGTGGGCGATGTGAGCTAAAATTCGTATTGTGATATTTTCCACTATCAGTATGGTACCGATATAATATCATGATATTCCGAAAATGAATAAATACACACATGAGATTTTAGTTGTTATTTTTTATTATTAAAGATGCCTCAGTACCATTTAAAAGTACTCATAATAAACATATGCAGCTATTTCACTTAGGAAGTCAAAACATAAGTGTTTAACTTCAGTAGAAAATCTAGCTTTTCCATGTGTTTGCCAGTTGCTGATGTTTGTGTATTTTGTCTTGGCATGATGGGGCTGTTTCTGGGTTTTTCATGGTATCCACAGTACAGAAAATAGATTATCTTGGAGCAGCGTGATATCGGTATTGACTAGTGATAGACTGTTAGCCCGATTATTGCCATTTTTAAGTATCGCCATTGGCTAAGATTTTCCCAGAAGGAAGAAGATGCTGTTACCTGGTAAGAAGTGTTGTTGTTAAGAACAATAACACTTTTATTATTATTTTTTCAATAAAAAAAAGGCAGATGGCAAACAGAGATCATGCATTTATAGAGTAAATATATTCATTTAAGTTCAGCGGTTTTGTATTATTATTGGTTTGTCAATTGCAAAAAAATGTGATATCGGCATTGTATATCGGCCATCGGCCACCCTGCTCTCTAAATATCAGCCATTAAAAAACCTGTATCGGTCAAACACTAGTATTCACTTCAATACTAGTCTACTTCCTAGCCCTTGCAAGTGTCACTGAATATCATGGCAAAGTAAGATCGTGTAGGGATTGTGTGATTTTCATATTACACAGGCCTAAATCTGTCCCAATGGAAAGTACATTGGTTGTTCTTTGATGGGCAGTCTGAGGGGACAGTGAAGCCAGGTTCCTTGCTCTGATCCAATTTACCCACTGGATAAATAGTTAATTTCTCTCAAATTTGGTGATGATCTTGGAGTTTGAGCAGTCACGTGAACTTTTCCCCTCTAAATTCCCAAAATATATTGCACAGATACCTGTTCTGTCTATCTCTGGCTACACTCATCTTTACCAAAATGTCCTGATCTAGTTTGTCTGGTCCTAGTACCCAAGTACTGTACAACCATTTCAGAAATCCATGTGATATTTGCATTTCTCAGTCGTTAAACCTTTTAAAATGAATTTCAATCCAATATAGTTGATACATGCTGGACAATTGAAAATTGCTGCATTAAAAACCTCTAAGGCAGTCGTTCTCAAACTTTTTTTCAGAACAAGTGTGTTTGAATTAGCATCGGCTGATGCAACGGTGGCGATGAATGAACTTTATCTTAAGCGTATTCAGCCGGTGTGTTTGATTTACCAGCTTGGGTTCACTGCTCCTGGCATCTCCTACCTTCATCCATGTTATACTTGTCGATTTATTTCATTCATTTTTAACTGTTTCTGACAAATGCAAATTACTTACTGATAACGTCTCGGAAAGTTTGAAATTTGAAAGGCAGTTAGCGTGATGAACTGAGTGCTTGCGTGGTATTATTTTTTACATTTTCCGAGGTCATCTGGCGTACCACCTCATGCTCCTTCAGGTAGCACCAGTGGTACTCGTACCACAGTTTGAGACCCACTGCTCTAAGGAAAATCATTATTTTTTTTTCTTAAACAATACCAAGTATATAAACCACTCTTAGACAATTAGAAACACTAGTTCATGACATACACAGCTAAACACAGATTCCATTTAAAACTGGTATAACATTAAACTGAAACATCTAATAAAATGCTTATGTAGAGCAAAATAAATGATGTTGATATTGCTAACAGCTTTTAAAGCTTGACATTCAAACTGCCCTGCAGCACTGAGGATACACCAGTGATCACTCTATTCCACTTAATGTTTATTGTCGGTGCGCCATCATACTGGTCATGTTAAAAGCAGCCGGATTAATAATGGTAACAGATGTGGGAACAGCTTGTGTTCCTGTGCAATATTTATCATATCAAAACTGCAGCGAACAGGACAAAAGTTGGCAGCCACTGCCCATCAGTTGTCTGGTAGGTTTATTTGTGAATGAACTACCTTGTTAGATGGCTTCCTTATGCCATTAGCATGTCTGACTTGTTCATTTATTATTTTTAAAATTAATAATTGAAACCTGTAATGACTAAACTATGTGGAGGTGTGAGTGGATTGCAAATATTTGGATAGCTGGAACCCACACCCATTATTTCTTATGTAAAAATGACTACCTAGTACCAACTTATGTAATTACCCATCATCGAATGACGTGGGTGTCGGGGACACCCTGATTAGCAGTCCTGGTCTGTTATCTGGATATCGGGTGGTACCCTCTTCTGCTACACTTCACTGATACACCCTGATTTACTCTGCAAAGAGTTTGATTCCATGTAGGACATTTTTTTGGGTTTGTCATTCATCACAGTACAGTGGAGCTACTGCTTTGAATAGTGGGTTTAGGGAATTTAAATGAACCCATATGTTAGTGGAAGTTCGTATACTGACAAATTTGTCAGTTTTGGTGCAATGGCAAATATATAGTTGTATGGTGGATCCTTGGAATTCGAACGCCTCCTCACTCAAACAGTTCGGACATCGAATGGTCTATTTGAATTTCTGTTGTCCTTAAACTCCAACTAAAATTCTGACTTCAGACACCCTACATGAAGCACTCAATGGCGTGATCTTCTAAAGAATCTCAGTGTACCGGTGTGATTTTAGAAACTCCCTCAGTCTCGGCACCGCTGTCCTGACTCACCGAAACTCACTTATTCGCTTATTTCATATCTTTATATTTGTTATTTCATATATTTATTGGTTATTATTAATGTATTACGTTCATTTGTTTTATTCATGCTTTCAATCATTACTTATATACGAATATAGGTGTAAAAACAGTCATTTGGGTGGGGAAAGGACGAATCCTATTTATATTACTTCTTATGGGGAAATTTAATTCCGACAAACTGGAGTTGGAATGGCCTTCTGGAACCAATTAAGTTTGAATTCTGAGGTTTCCCTGTTACATTATTGTCTTGAGCTAGAAATTCAGGTGTTTTCAGAAACTGGCTTAATTGTTGCATTTAATATTGTGTATGCAATAGAATACAAGGTCGTGTGTAATTGCAAATAACATCACGGCTATTATTTGTAGATAATCACAGTAGTGATGTTGTTCGCGTTAACACAACCTTGAGTCTTCTATTGCTTTTATACAACAGTTACAACAGAAGAAACAGAATAAATCAAAGAAGCCTAGAATGCCATACGGAATATGCTTTAATACTGACAGTAGCTTGTGCCAAAGAATAGGTCCACAACAAATGAGTTGTTGCTACCCAACAGTAACAATTCTCTCCCCTGCTCTAATGTCTTTGTATGCTTCAGAAGGCAAGTGGTTTA
Source organism: Ancistrus triradiatus (assembly GCA_025084515.1). Taxonomy (NCBI): domain Eukaryota; kingdom Metazoa; phylum Chordata; class Actinopteri; order Siluriformes; family Loricariidae; genus Ancistrus; species Ancistrus triradiatus. The sequence goes on from JAJAGP010001396.1 coordinate 49,034, forward strand.
TATAATACTACCAAGTAATGATAGTTAAAAATATAAAGTGCAAGTCAGTGAAGATGTAAGGTGAAAAAGGACTAATACTAAAATGTATTTAAGCAGTAATAAACTCGAGGTCGTGGTTTAACGTGAGATACTGGCACGGGTGTGCTGCGGTTGTAGGCCAAAGATCAGAACACCCGTGCCAACATCTCACGTTAAAGCACGACCTCGAGTGTATTGTTCCGATTATACCACAGTTCTGTTATCGCCTTTTATTGTTAGATTTTAAGATGAAGAGCACAGAAAAAACGATTTGTTTATCACCCTTCTGTGAGGTAAAATAGTTCCATTCTATCGTTACCCCGCGGCTAAGCCCTTCAGTCATTAAAGCCGAGGAACAGAATTACCAATAACCTTTTATTATTACAGACAATAAACACAAATATGTCGATTGGTAAGTGTTAATTTATTAACGTTTATTTACATTCAGCAAATAAAGTGGGTCGGGTTTATAAGGCAGGCTGTTACTAAGATGCACTCTTCTACTGACTGAAGCGGAGTGAGATTCCGGTGTTATAACCAAAGTCTAGGAACCCATTTGATTAGCGATTATAAATTTGTATGATGAAGCTCTTAATGTTATCTTATCAGTCAGAAATGTTAAGGACAGGGTTTTTACAGAGCATCAGCATCAAAGCTTTCTCTGGGTTAGAGCTGGACTTACAGATAACAAACCTGTCAGATGAATGAACCTCCGATCAGCTGGGAATGGTGTTTAATGAAAGACGCCGAGATTAACTCCAGCAAACAACGTCTTTGTGAGAGATGAAGCTGATTCAATTAATTTCTGTTGATGGGACTAAAACTGTTCTTCAGTCTCGTTGCTCTTCAGTCAAGCTGTGAGTCCATTAAGAGCCCGGGACGTTTGATTTAAAGTACTGACTTCGTTTCGCTTTTCCAGCTTCCAAATCCTAAAGGTGATAAATCTTTGGCTCAGGTTGGCCATTAATAGCTTCATCTTCCAAATCGTTTTCAAAACCAGTATATTTTATAAACTAATTATAGCTTTCATTTTGGCAGTATTTTACGTGTCATTATAACTTGGCTGCTTTTAGGGCGGGTGTTGTTGCTAGGTTACGTGTGTATGCCGCGGAGTAATACTTATACAGCATCAGAGTGCCATTATTGGCAATAATGTCATGGGAAAAACATCTTTGTGGATTGATACCATTTTTGTGTGAAAAAGCTGTGCTGTTCTCACAAATATCAGCACAGTGAGAACACTTAGCAAATAATCCAAATGTAAGATCAGAACTAATTGCTGTAAATCTATGTCGTCACCAATGAAATATGTTGAAATGCGTGTCTTTATAACCGCTTATAACACTAGTTGTATTGTTAAGACTCTTCAGCTGCTATTTGCACATATTGTCTTGTTGGAAAGCATGTTTGTGTATGTATGTTCGGTGAGGAGCACAAGTTACCAGTAGATAAACAAAGGGGGCATATGTACAAAAAGGTTGTTAACCCTGGTTTGAAACAAACACAGAAGATTTTTCTTTGGGAATTACATGTTTTAATCCACGACACAAGTGCTACAAGCTTAGTTCAGTCGATACAAATTTTTTTGTTGTTGTTGTTTTCTTTAGTAAATGGCTCAGTGTGCAGACTGTGTGCAGGACCACTTGTTGGTAATGTCTGTCAACAATGAGACTTCACACTCTGATGTAACACTTTTCAGTGTTTGTAGTCACGAGTATAAATATAACTTGATCGTAATGTATTGAAATATATGAAAGAATTACAACGTGTCAGCAAGCTGGCAGTGTGGAGAGTAACAGTTACTCATTTAAGTGCTATTTAAGTAATTCTTCATCATTAGCATTAATATGCTGGAGCATTTCTGTTATTTGAGACTTCTTGCGTTCATTCTACTGCTTTTTAAGTGTAAAGACTCCAGGACATTTACAGTGGTTCTTGAAAGTTTGTGAACCCTTTAGAAAATTCTATATTTCAGCATAAATATGACTTAAAACATCATCAGATTTTCACACAAGTCCTAAAAGTAGATAAAGAGAACCCAGTTAAACAAATGAGACAAAAATATTATACTTGGTCATTTATTTATTGAGGAAAATGATCCAATATTACATATTAGTGAGTGGCAAAAGTATGTGAACCTCTAGGATTAGCAGTTAATTTGAGGGTGAAATTAGAGTCAGGTGTTCTCAATCAGTGGGATGCCAATCAGGTGTGAGGGGGCACCCTGTTTTGTTTAAAGAACAGGGATCTATCGAAGACTGCTCTTCACAACACGTTTGTGGAAGTGTATCATGGAACGAACAAAGGAGATTTCAGAAAAAGGAGGACCTCAGAAAAAGAGCTGTTGATGCTCATCAGGCTGGAAAAGGTTACAAAACCATCTCTAAAGAGTTTGGACTTCACCAATCCATAGTCAGACAGATTGTGTACAAATGGAGGAAACTCATGACCATTGTTACCCTCCCCAGGAGTGGTCGACCAACAAAGATCACTTCAAGAGCAAGGCGTGTAATAGTTGGCGAGGTCACAAAGGACCCCAGGGTAACTTCTAAGCAACTGAAGGCCTCTCTCACATTGGCTAATGTTAATGTTCATGAGTCCACCATCAGAACACTGAACAACAATGGTGTGCATGGCAGGGTTGCAAGGAGAAAGTCACTGCTCTCCAAAAAGAACATTGTTGCTCAGTCTGCAGTTTGCTAAAGATACGTGGACAAGCCAGAAGGCTATTGGAAGAATGTTTTGTGGATGGATGAAACCAAAATAGAACTTTTTGGTTTATAAGAAAAGCGTTATGTTTAGAGAAAAGAAATACTGCACTGCAGCATAAGAATCTTATTCCATCTGTGACGCATGGTGGTGGTAGTGTCATGGTTTGGGCCTGTTTTGCTGCATCTGGGAAAGGACGGCTTGCCATCATTGATGGAACAATGAATTCTGAATTATATGAGAGAATTCTAAAAGAAAATGTCAGGACATCTGTCCATGAACTGAATCTCAAGAGAAGGTGGGTCATGCAGCAAGACAACCACCCTAAGCACACAAGTCGTTCTACCAAAGAATGGTTAAAGAAGAATAAAGTTAATGTTTTGGAATGGCCAAGTCAAAGTCCTGACCTTAATCCAATAGAAATGTTGTGGAAGGACCTGAAGTGAGCAGTTAATGTGAGGAAACCCACGCAGACATGGGGAGGACATAGAAATTCCACACAGGACAGGGACTCCAGACAGAGAATCGAACTGGGTTCTCCACTGCAGATATTTTAATTGTCACGTACAGCAAGTGAGATTACTCTCTTATGTCAGAGCACAAAAATATTTTAAACCGAGCCAAACAAACCCAACGAGCACATAGTAACAAGCGTGAAGACATACGATCTGCATCTTAACAACGCAGTGCTCCAGTGTTAAGTGCCCTCACGCTAACTTCTCAGTTTCTGCTCACTTCTCAGTTCCCTGCTACCTAATAAATACAACCAGAAATACATTGCCCTCTCGCATATGACAGTTTCTGACCCCGTACGATGTGTTTATGTGAGAGAGACGGCGCATAAGAGAAAGGGGCAAGGAGGAGCTAGAGCAAATTACTGCTCCGTCTGCAGATCTACAATGTAATAAGATTTTACCCATCTTCAATACTAAAAAAATTGAAAATCAATATGTGGGAGTCAATGTTGTTATTGTGGCTGGCCACCACAAATAAATCAATGTGTGGGAAACGCTGCGGGAATCACTAACCGCATGCGCCACCATGCCACCCGATAGAGTGTAATCTAAAATACATCAAACTGAAACACACGATCAGATCACAGCTGCAATTTAATTTGCTGATTGATTTCATTTGATCACCGCATCCAATCTGCCTAGGCCTGCAGAAGAAGAAAGACTGGCTATTCTCCATGCTTGTCCCACCCATGTACTCACTTGAATATATTTTTTGTAATTTGTGAAACATTTGTTTATATCATCATTAAAACCCTGCTTTGCCTTTATGGGCTACACACGATTTCATTCTTCAGCAATTTCCTGTCTACTGCAGCTTTGGCTTTCCATGCCATAATTGAAATTGTTTACTATTTAAGATAACTTACTTAAGATTTGCAGTTTAGAAGGAGCAGTGACACAAAAACAAGTGATGTAACTTCAGAACCATAAAAACATGACAGTACTTTTTTTTATTTAGTTATTTTTATTTTTTTACCCCTCAGACATGGCATATACATTTTATTTCGTCCGCCACTGTAGACCTAAAAATGGATCTGAAAATATCTAGTAAAATATCCACAGCTTCTGTGTGCCCTATCAATGACTCCAATCTGGTTATGGCTGTCATGCCAGTAGCTCTAATAAACTATTAAGCATTGGACACTTGATTTTGTTATTTTTTTTTAATAATGGAAAATTATTCAATAATTTAACTTTTTATTACCCTGTCCACTGCTGTTTCCCACCTTTTGCGCTGTGCTGCTTGGAGGCCCCTAACATCTGCCTCAAACCCTGCTCAACCCTTCGTTTGGGAGGAAACAACCCCCTGCAGAGCTCGCCTTTTGAGAACTACATTCATTTCTAGGGTTTTTTTTTGGTTTCACATTCACACCACCCCAGTTGTGATGCTCGCAGGTGATGTAAAGGCCAACGCGAATTTATGGAACTTTAATGACCACTCAAAATCAACATCCATTTTCCGTCACATATGGGCTCAGTTGCAAGCCTGGATTTTTCTGTCAGTGGTTCCATTTGTCTTTATGAATTTTTTTTTTTTTTATGCATTTTTGAACGCAAACCCGATTGGTTATTTATACACCGGCGCTAGCGGTCTGTCAAACTGTTTTTAAGCAAAGGTTCTTGGTACGTTTACGAAGCCTTACGGCCACCGTAGGTGCGCAGGCATCGTGTGCTCTGAGAAAAAGTAACCTACCTTGAAAGTAGGAGCTAAAAAAAAAAAACCCTTATACCGCTATGCGTTCTATGCAACAACAGTCGTCCCAGAGTTCCTGCGTGCGAACCAAACACGACGAAGAACTCTAAGAACTCTGAAAAAGTTCATTCAGTAATAAAAACTTGCTCCTCAGTGCTACACTCTATTTTCATTCATTTTCTCAAAAAACAGTCGGCGTGAATATAATGAATTACATTGTTTTGGCCTCGCTTGCACATGGTTGAGAAGAATTCAACGTATTATTAGTCAACTAGAATTTCCATTGTGACCTGTAAATGCTCAGACTGATAAGAAGATATTAAAAACAAAGGCTGCTTTTTTTTAGGAACTTATTCCTTAAAAGCAATGGTTATCACTGTTCTGGAGAAAGTAATTGCCTAGTAGGAAAGGAGTATCACTTCCTAGTAGGGCTGAATTATATTGAATTATTTGTGTGATAAATCGTAAATATTATGACATTTGTGAACAGAGTGAAATGTGTACGGGACCAAATATTAATTTCACTCTGTGCTTAAGTTTTGTGTGAGTGACACTGAAATCATTTCATGTTTGTGTTAGGAATGCCATCCAATTTTTAATGAGAAATTTCTACCTAGCCATATCCAAGCTAATGATGTCAAGCATCTCAATGTAATAAAAAACAACAGTCTAGCTATCGTAGTTATGTGATCATAAAAATAGGCTGGAAAAATACTTCTGTAAATAATTTTATAAATAAAATGTGTAATGTAGACTTTTTAAAAAAATAAAATAACAGTGGGCAAAAAGTATTTAGTCGTCCAGCCACTGATTGGTTGCAAGTTCTCCTACTTAGAAAAGTTGAGAGAGGTCTGTAATGTTTCAGCATAGGTACACTTCAACTATGAGAGACAAAATGAAGAGAAAAAAAATCCAGGAAATCACATTGTAGGATTTTTAAAGAATTTAATTGTAAATCCTGGTGGAAAATAAGTATTTGGTTCACCCACAAACAAGCAAGATTTTGGCTCTCACAGACCTGTAACTTCTTCTTTAAGAAGCTCTTCTGTCCTCCACTCGTTACCTGTATTAATGGCAACCTGTTTTGACCTCGTTATCTGCATAAAACCTGACCACCTGTCCAAACAGTCAGACTTCAAAAACTCAACCATGGCAAGACCAAAGAGCTGTTGAAGGACAACTGGAAGAAAATTTGTTAGACTTGCAGCATTGCTGGGAAGGGTGAATCTACAATAGGCAAGCAGGGTTTGGTATGAAAAAATGAACTGTTGAAGCAATGGAAAAGACAACAACAAGACCATGATAATCTCCCTCGATCTGGGGCTCCACGCCAAGATCTCATCCCGTGGGATCAAAATGATCATGAGAACGATGAGCAAAAATCCCCAGAACTACACAGAGGGGACCTGATGAATGACCTGCAGAGAGCTGGGACCAAAGTAACAAAGGCTACCATGAGTAACACAGTTGCCGATCGAGATACTCAGATCCTGCAGTGCCAGGCATGTCCCCCTGCTTAAGCCAGTACATGTCCAAGTTCTGAAGTTTGGGCCAGAGAAAGCATATGGATTATCCAGAAGAGGATTGGGAGAATATCATGTGGTCAGAGATGAAACCAAAATAGAAAACTTTTGGGAAAAACTCAACTGAAAGAAAAAGGATTCTGAGTTGCATCCCAAGAACACCATACCTACTGTGAAGCATGGTGGACGGAAACATCATGATTTGGGGGCTACTTTTCTGCAAAGGAGACAGGTACAGGACGACTGATCCATGTTAGGGGAAGAGTGAATGGGGTTGGGTCTTCCAGCATGACATTGATCAGAAAAAACACACTGCTTCTCGGGCAACGAAGGAGTAATGCTCCGTAAAAAGCATTTTCAAGGTCCTGGAGTGGCCTAGCCAGTCTCCAGACCTCAGCCCCATAGAAAATTTTGTGGAGGGAGTTTGAAAGTTCGTCACTGCTCTAGAGGAATTCTGCATGGAGGGAATGGGCCAACATACCATCTACAGTGTGTGCAAACCTGGTGAAGACTTTGCAGGAAACGTTTGACCTCTGTCATTGCCAACAAAGGTTAAATGTTACAAAGTATTGAGTTGAACTTTTGTTATTGACCAAATACTTATTTTTCCACCATAATTTACAACTAAGTTCTTTAAAAAATCCTACATTGTGATTTCCTCATTTTGTCCCTCATAGTTGAAGTGGTACCTATTATGACCGAAAAACCCTTCAGCCCCGAACGGCTTGCTGCTATGATGAAAATTACAGACCTCTCATCTTTCTAAGCAGGAGAACTTGCACAATCAGTGGCTGACTAAATATTTTTTTGCCACATTATACATTGTTATAATCCTGTAGAAAAACTGGGGAAATAATTGTTCATGTTTTTAAAAGTTTTCATTATTTCTGAATTGTAATGGGCTAGTTACCTAAAACTATTGCAGCCTTAGCGATGTGACTATTTTATGTCCATATTGTGAGTTTGCGTTGTAAAGGATTATTGCATTGTGCAATAATGGGACTGCATGGAAGAAGTGATGAGTGTTTTTATGCTGTTGGTATTCATTTTCTGTAGACTCAATTGTGTATGTTTACTGACTTCACCAAATTGTGTCATCATCTCTTTAGTTTCTATGCACGATCCTGGTAAGACGTGTTTTACAGTGGCACACCACTCCTGGTTTCTCTTTTCCCTTTGTTTCCTTTGTCTATCTCCCTTTAAACCAGCTCAGCCTTTTGGATGTGTGCTGCATTATCAGTTCCTCCATTCTACTGTGTGGAGAGGTCTTCAGCAAAATAGGTAGTATCTGACCAGACTCTAAAATATGTTTTGCCTCCACTGATTTCATTCTTGCCTTGTATGACTTCTTGTCATGTTACTGGGCAGACGTAATCAGGTCTCTGCTGTATTGGTCGGGTGCGACTAAAGAAATAAAAATTTCACTGTGCCTAGAATCCAAATCAGACTCAAAAGCTGTAGTTCCTCTTGTCTGCACTACTGTATCATTGATAATGCAATTTCCAGCCTTATTGGGTTAACACTGCTTGGGTGGCGCAACTGTCTAAAAAAACTAGCCTACTAGCAGACACAATAGGTCATGTCTGAGGGGGCAGGCCAGCAAGTGAACATCTCCCTGCCTCTGCTGCAGTGATGCTTGTTGACCAAGTTATGTTCCACAACAGATGAGGTATGGATACATTCCTCTGTCTGGGGTTATTCATGCTTAAGGAATCTGCAATCTGCCAGTGAGAGTAAATGGTTAAAAAAAAAAAGGTATTTTTCGGAGATATGTGAACATATCTATTACACTGCCTGGCCAAAAAAGGTCACCACCTGGATTTAACTAAGCAAATAGTTAAATAGTTAAAGAGCCTCCCATGGGATAATTACTACATGGGTGATTATGTTTCAGCTGGCAACAATATATTTAACCCTAACTCGTGCAGTGAGTAGCTTCTCATTTGTTAAACAACCATTTTGAAAGACACATCCTGTGGTTGTGGAAAAGATGTTAATCTGTTTCAGAAGGGTCAAATTGTGAAAGAGTGGTTCAGGGAGCATGAGACATCATTTTCGCACATGGATTGGCCACCACAGAGTCCAGACCTGAACCCCATTGAGAAACTTTGGGATGTGCTGGAGAAGACTTTGCGCAGTGCTACAAATCATCAATACAAGATCTTGAAGGAACTCTGGACAGAAGTAAATGTTGTGACATTGCAGAAGCAGTTCTGTCCAGAGTTGCATTAATTTTTCCCGAGACCTTGTATTGATCACACGTTTATGCAATGAGAAACTGTCTTTTTTGTGACAGTGTAATGCATTTCCTGTTGTATTTATTATGCGAGTAGGTATTTCAGAATAGAGCAGTGAACTGTGAAACATACAGAAATTGAGAAGATATGAGAAACCTTTAACTATGGTGACTGCGTTGCAAAGTCGCAGTGTTTGTTTACACACTTGTTTTTCTGATGTGCTGCGTTGCAAAGACAGTATTTCTTACTCATTTACATTTACATTTACAGCATTTAGCAGACGCCCTTATCCAGAGCGACTTACAATTGATACAGTCTTACAATCCAAGCAATTGTGGGTTAAGGGTCTTGCTCAAGGACCCAACAGTGGCAGCTTGGCAGAGGCGGGATTTGAACCCTGGACCTTCTGGTCCATAGTCCAGGACCTTAACCGCTAGGCTACCACAGTCCCACAGTCTACGACAGTACTCTGCTTGTTTCTCCCCCCTGTGGTGCATCAGTTTTTCGCCAATCAGCTTTTTTGAGAACCAAATAGTTCTCAAATTGTTGAAAACTAAAATTGATGAATACAGAGGACATTTTTCCCATAAGGATGAATGTATATTGCATCAGTCCATTCCAGACCCCCAGAAAATCCACATTGTATATAGCATTATATGCATTAATGGAGTTGTATTGTACATGTGCTCCCTGATTTACGATGGGGAGATGTTCAGACAAATCCATCATAAGTTAAATGTAACATCAACCAATGAGTTTAATATAATCTATACTGTATCATTGCGGATCTGATCTTATTGTTTCAAACACTTGTACATTAACCTACAGTTGGATAAAATCAAAGCTTATTTTATAATAGTGTTTTTGTTTTATTTTAAAAAATCTCATGTAATCTAGTGAGTATGGATTGAAAGTGAAAAGTAAAAGCAAAACACTTACTCTGTTGGTGAACTCCAGGTGCTAACTACTAATGCTAACTGCTCAGCCTGGAAGTGATCTGGGGGACTCAGTATGACTTTTGGTTGGCTGTAATCATCAACCATTTTAGGGCCCATGGAGACGTATTGCACTAAGAGTACAGTACTGTAGATGTGAAAATATAGAAGAACACTTACCTGAGACAGAGCTATTGTCCTACTGAGTCACTGAGTCGTGAATCATGAATCGAGTTTCGGTTGAAACGAGTCACGCTGCCTAACTTATACAAGTTTAAGCAAGAGCTCCTTTCAGAAGGGTGCCCTCCATCCTCCTCCGTTTGGCTTTCACATTAAACATGAGATGCAGTTAAATATACAACATGTAATTCCTTTAATATTTGAAGAATCTTACTTTTATTTCCACTTCATAATATGCTGACCTCAAAGTGTCACAGGTTTGTACTCTTGCAGATTCCATTCGTTTGTGTCACTGAGGAGTGCTTCTTGGCTACTTTTTCTCCGTGTCTCTTCCTTCTTGTGCACTTATTTATATGCGTATAAGTGAATGAATATATTTTTTGAATGCATGTGTAACTGTTGTTTTGCTTTGTCTCTCATCCCATTTATCCTACCCAGTCTTGTAGTTCAAAATGCCTGTTAATAAAGTTGAAAATAATAAACACTAAAATAATTACATTACATAAAATTCATAATCTTGGATTAACCCAGCGCGATCTCCGTTCAGTTGTATTGCATTGACATAGTCAATGTAGTATTTTTAAAAGAAACATCTTGAACTGAAAAAAATTGAATTTGATTTTTTTAACACAGTACTTCATTATAACTATGATTGAATGGCACACCATTCACTGGACACATTGGGGCAAAAAAGTATTTAGTCAGCCACTGATTGTGCAAGTTCTCCTACTTAGAAAGATGAGAGAGGTCTGTAATTTCCATCATAGGTACACTTCAACTATGAGAGACAAAATGAGAAAAAAATCCATGAAATCACATTGTAGGATATTTAAAGAATTTAATTATAAAAATGGTTGGAAAATAAGTATTTGGTCACCCACAAACAAGCAAGATTTCTGGCTTTCACAGACCTGTAACTTCTTCTTTATCTCACTCTGATCTAATGTATATTTTACATTGAGCTAAATGAGGCCTAAATCTGAGGATCTTCTGTTTGGGTTCTAATAACATTGCCTTTATAATAGTGACTACACCATTTATCGATATCTACCTGTGACTCAGAGTGCAACAAATCACTGGACTTGTGAATAAGAATCATTTGCAAGTCTGGTATAAAAAAAAAAAAATCAAATGCTGTGTTTTAGGGACTATTCATTGAGTACAGAGTGCTGTCTATTCCCGCATGACAGGTCTGTTATTCGAATGGTGCAATCTATGTGTGAAAGAGGCAAAGAGGGAGAGATGTGGTAAAAAGAGAAAATCCATCCCAGTCATCTTGCTCCTCTGAGCTGCTGCGAGATTGCATGCGTGTTTGTAGCCGGTATAAATAGAACAGTGTGTGTAAGCAGATGAGGGCAGGAGGCGAATGGGGGGGGGGGGGGGGGGGGGGGGGGTGGGAGGAACGAGTGCATATGTGTGCATTTTTTATTTAAAGAGTGTTCACAAAGAGGAGTGAGTAGGGATTTGCACTTACAGGGTCGTCTGACAGTAACTCTCCTCGTGTGAGTGATGTTATATAAATAGATTCAGTGATGTTTTATTATGGATGTTGTTTGTCTGAGTCTGAGAGGGACGGCCTGCTTTGGTTTGGTCATAGAACTGAGGAAGCTAAAAATAGAGGGGCGATTTACTTTTTGCGACTGTATTTCAGAAGAGGATGAACTGTTCACTCAGTTTATTAGTCAATCAAAAATTTGTAATGGGCGTATAATTTTAATAATGCAGGCTGCGGTGGCTCAGTCATTAAGGTTATGGTTAGAGAATTAGAATTCAAGTTTCCAGGGCTTGCTAGGGAACCTCTGGTCTCTTCAGCAAGAGTTGGACTCTTGCTCTCAATGTGTGCTTGGCATTTGTTTTCCAGGTGTGGTGGTCTCACTTGTGAATTATTTTGGAAAAAAAAAAAAAAAAAAAAAAAAAAAAAAAAAAAAAACAAAAAAAAAAAAAAAAAAAAAAAAAAAAAAAAAAAAAAAAAAAAAAAAAAAAAAAACCAGATATAAAAAAAAAAAAAAACAGGATTAGGCCAAGATGAATAAGTTTAAATGGTGATGTAACCTTTATAATTGGGGACTGTGGTGTAGGGCTTAAGGACTTAAGGTACTGGGATATGGGACCAGAAACGTCCAGAGTTCAAATCCCACCCTATGCTAAGCTGCAACTGTTGGTCCCTGAGCAAGGCCCTTAACCCCACAAATTCCTTGGAACTGTAAGGACTACAATTTGTTAAGTCGCTCTGGATAAAAGGGCGTCTGCTAAATGACTTAAATGTAATGTAATTATAATAACAGGCTTGCAATAATGTTATGGACTTTGCAATGTTGTACTGCATTTTTTTCGGTATGTTAAAAAGCCACGGTTTATAAAGCAGTCCATATGTTACAAACATGAAATAAACCTTGTAGAAAAAAGACTATACAGTTGCCTGAATGGCAAATACAAACTCTCCAAACACACAATGAGAAAAAAAGAGGTTTCCATTGTTTTCATCTAGATGGATGATTCAGGACAAAAATTTAATAAACGCAAAACAAATTCACATTTGGCCATTAAGGGGGTCAGAAACCATAATCCTGAAGTTTTGAATTTCGATAAGAGATAAACCATACTCTGCTGCACTCTCCACACTAGGACTCGGAAGTGTGTGAAAACAGGGGAGTCACGCGGGGGAGTGGAGGAGCGCTGGGATATTGTATGGCGTTAAAGCTTTTGGGTCGCGACTAATTGTTTTTGCTGCTCGCTTTTAATACATTATTCAGGAAAAATTGAATGTTTAAAGAAGTTTTAACCCAAACTGTTTTATGCATGTATAAGGCAATCAGACAGATTTGTGTACAAATGGAGGAGGGGAAAATTCAAGAACATTGTTGTAAACCCTCCCCAGGAGTGGTCGACCAACAAAGATCACTCCAAGAGCAAGGCCTATAATAGTTGGCGAGGTCACAAAAGGACCTCAGGGTAACTTTTAAGCAAAATGAAGGCCCTCTCTCACATTGGCTAAATGTTAAAATGTTCATGAGGTCCACCATTCAGAAGAACACTGAAAACAAACATGGTGTGCCATGGCAGGGTTGCAGGGTGCAAGGAGAAGCCACTGCTCTCCAAAAAAAAAGAACATTGCTGCTCGTCTGCAGTTTGCTAAAAGATCACGTGGAAAAGCCAGAAGGCAATTGGAAGAATGTTTTTTGTGAACGGATGAGACCGAAAATAGAACTTTTTGGTTTAAAAAGAAAAGCGTTATATTTGGAGAAAGGGAAAACCCTGCATTCCAGCATAAGAACCTTATTCCCATCTATGAAAAAACATGGTGGTGGTTAGTAGGTGGGTAGTCATGGTTTGGGCCTGTTTTGCTGCATCTGGGCCAGGACGGCTTGCCATCATTGATGGAACAATGAATTCTGAATTATATCAGAGAATTCTAAAGGAAAATGTCAGGACATCTGTCCATGAACTGAATCTCAAGAGAAGGTGTGTCATGCAGCAAGACAATGACCCTAAGCACACAAGTCGTTCTACCAAATAATGGTTAAAGAAGAATAAAGTTAATGTTCTGGAATGGCCAAGTCAAAGTCCTGACCTTAATCCAATCGAAATGTTGTGGAAGGACCTGAAGTGAGCAGTTAATGTGAGGAAACCCACCAACATCCCAGACTTGAAGCTGTTCTGTACGGAGGAATGGGCTAAAGATACTGAAAGCAAAGGTTCACATACTTTTGCCACTCACTAATATGTAATATTGGATAATTCTCCTCAATAATAAATGATCAAGTATAATGTTTTTGTCTCATTTGTTTAACTGGGTTCTCTATCTACTTTTAGGACTTGTGTGAAAATCTGATGATGTTTTCGGTCATATTGATGCAGAAATATAGAAAATTCTAAAGGGTTCACAAACTTTTCAGCACCACTGTATATATTCGTCGATACTTGTCGATTTACTATAAATTCAACTTAGGATAGATTTGTTGGAACATATTCCCCATTGTAAATCAGGGAGTGCACTTGGACAAACCACTTCCTGTGTTGTCATACAGTTTTAATTTGCAATAGGTGATCGACACAAATCAAAGACTGATTTTACATGGTCTCTCTAATTTCCTTAAGTGAACTAAAAGGCTTCAACATCTGAAGTTAATGTTAAGAAGTAGACGACTTTAACACAGCTCTGACCCTGATGGTAGCATTAGCGAGCGCTGCTTTGTATTACTGTATTACTATTTTGTTTTGATAAGTAGTTTGCAGTTTATTTTGTGCAGTGGTAGAGTTTCATGCGTTCACCAGCTTGGTATATACTCCCATCAATTGGCCCGGACATGCAATGATGATGTCATGGATCATGTGTCACACTGTATATCACTGAGTGTGCTTTTGGTAGTCAGATGCGTCTTGGAAAAAAAAATGCATTTACTTGTTCAGTGTGTGGCTTAATGCATGTCAAACCCCCTGAAGTGAATTCAGTCTGCTGTTAATGCGTCATGGGTGCATTTATGCGTTCGTGGCTTACCTCTACCTGGATACAGTCCTCATACTCGAGCTGCATGAAACAACCTAATGTAAATGCAGTCTTCATCTGTTGATATGTTGAAATGATAACTGTCTTTGTCAATTTTTAGAACATGTACATGTTTTCTACATTTTGACGGGCGCGACTACAAGAAGAATAAGACACCAAGAAAATTCTGTCTCCCTCTTAGTCTGTTATTATTACATGCACACATGCATGCTTACAAATAATTTATCATATTAATTGTTACCCCTCATGCTGTTATCTTCTGGAAGACATAGTCTGTAAGGACTATACAGCGGTGTTTGAAAGTTTATGAACCCTTTAGAATTTATTTTATATTTCTGCGTGAGTATGACATAAAACATGATCAGATTTTCACACAAGTCCTAAAAGTAGAGAAAGAGAACCCAGTTAAACAAATGAGCCAAAAATATTATACTTGGTCATTTATTTATTGAGGAAAATGATCCAATATTACATATTAGTGAGTGGCAAAAGTATGTGAACCTTTGCTTTCAGTATCTGGTGTGACAAACCCTCCCCGGTCCTGGCCCAGATGCAGAAAAACAGGCCCAAACCATGATTTCACATTGACCACCATGTATCACAGATGGGATAAGGTTTTTATGCTGGAATGCAGTGTTTCCTTTCTCCAAACATAACGCCTTTCTTTTAAACCAAAAAGTTATATTTTGGTCTCATCCGTCCATAAAACATTCTTCCAATAGGCTTCTGGCTTGTCCACGTGATCTTTAGCAAACTGCAGACGAGCAGCAATGTTCTTTTTGGAGAGCGGTGGCTTTCTCCTTGCAACCCTGCCATGCACACCATTGTTGTTCAGTGTTCTTCTGATGGTGGACTCATGAACATTAACATGAGCCAATGTGAGAGAGGCCTTCCGTTGCTTAGAAGTTACCCTGGAGTCCTTTGTGACCTCGCCACCTATTACACGCCTTGCTCTTGGAGTGGTATTTGTTGGTCGACCACTCCTGGGGAGGGTAACAGTGGTCATGAATTTCCTCCATTTGTACACAATCTGTCTGACTGTGGATTGGTGGAGTCCAAACTCTTTAGAGATGGTTTTGTAACCTTTTCCAGCCTGATGAGCATCAACAACTCTTTTTCTGAGGTCCTCAGAAATCTCTTTTGTTTGTGCCATGATGCACTTCCACAAACATGTTGTGAAGAGCAGACTTTGATAGATCCCTGTTCTTTAAATAAAACAGGGTGCCCACTCACCCCGGAGAGGGTTTCCTTCAGGTATTCAGCGTTATTTCCCACATCCCGGACACATGCCAGTAAGTGGATTGGCTACTCTAAACTGGCTCTCGTTGTAAATGACTGAAAGTGTGTAAGCATGTCTGGTTTCCCTGAGATGTTTATGATAGGTATCTGTCTTGTGCCTAGTCTTTGTGATAAACTCTATATTCACTGTAATCATGACCAAGGTTATTGTTGTGGATAAATGTTCATTTAGTCTTGTGCACACCCCATGTTACCCAGTTGTATTATTCGACTAAATCTGTGCAGTAGCAAATCAGCAAATTGTATATTGCTGAGCACAGTGAGACATTGCTCCATTGACATTTATCCTTCTTGAGTTTGCATCGGTGAAAAAGCAGGTAACTTGGCTGAATTTTCCTTTACACATCAGTCAGTAATAAACAGTTAAAGATACCATACATTCAGAAAAAAGATCTAGGCTTAAATTAACGTACATTTTATGAAACTGGATATGAATGGGACTGAAAAATGTGTATTTCAAATGTAAACAGTAAAGAGGCCTTCATAGACGTACAAGCTTGTTTAAGAGTGGTTAGTGTCCTTATGCAAATGGTGAGTACATAAAATGGTAGGTAGACTTATATATTTTGACTACTGTCTGTGGTTAGCTATTGCCAAAAATTAGTTTACGTTTGAACCCCAGAGCGTGGTTCGATTGACTAGTGTGATTGCTTTGTAATGTTCCGGGGCGAGGGACACTAAAGGGGTGGGCTTAGGCGCGGTTCACTGGACTTGGACACGGCACGCATGTAGTGCGACCATTAGCATTATTAGCATTTGATTAGCTGACCTAAATAGCCCCATCCTAACTTTTCTGATTTGGGGTTGTACTTGGTTATGTTGTAAAATTGTGTGTTCAGAAGTACATTAATGTTCGTACTTAGGCAGACTATTTTCAGTGGATTGTCTAGACATTTTGTATGACATTTGGAGGTAGCATTTGTCCATAATCATACGCACTGTGATTACAAGTCCAGAAACTTGCATTTATGTTATGTCTTTCTTGATATTGGGTTATGGATTGAGAAAAATCTATGGCATTGTTTACTACTTCTAAATACTGTTTACATATTCTTATTGTGAACTGATATCAAATGAATCGTGGTGTCATATTTGAATTTTGAGAATCTCTCTCTCACATACATGTTCATTCCCTCTACCATACGGAACTTCTCAAGGTCAGCTTAAAGGAAAGTCCTCAGAGACCATATGCATCTAAGCTCATGTGCTCATATTGTCCATGCAGTCTTTATCATGGTTATGAGGTCATGAGTAAAGGTAAAAATAGATCCTAAATCAGCTTTAATGCTACAGGCTTTAGCTTTAGAAAGGTGGAGGTTTACAGCGATTATCTTTGAGAGCTTCTGATTAATACTATAGTGTACTAAAACACACTCTGTATGCAGAGAAATATTTGTGCTTAACTGATTCTTTGTTAATTTGATGGGTTTGGATGTTTGGTAATGTTGCTTTAATATGGCATGGTATTTTAACATGCCAAAATAAAAGCTCTAGGTTAACGTATCAGTTGTTTGCTAGTTCCTGTGATTCACTGCACATGCCTGAGTTTGGTGCCAAAGTCATTGAAATCAATGTATGTATTTAAGCCTTTTGATTTGTCTGTAGTATTGTCGTTATTTCTACACTATTTAGTATGGCTGAGTAATTAGTTAAAAAAAAAAATTGAAACCAACATTTAGAACCGTTAACTGATGTAATCCTGCCCATGTCGACTGTCAGCTGTTTTCTTTTTTATTATTCTTTTAAATACTATACAATATAAAAAGGATCCAAGAAGATGGAAAGAAATAACTAATGCCATATCTTACTAAATGACAAAGGATGATTTCAACTGGTTGAAATATTCAATAAACAACCATAATTTTGTGTGTTTCCTTCAGTTATTTTAAAATCACAACAATATGCAATTTTTTATTAGAAAAAATCCCAGGTTTAAAAGTTTTTACAGTACATGAACTACGAGTGCAGGAAAAAAGCAACAACAACAAAATAATTGTTCTTTAATTGTATCCAATGTAAGATGTGCAGTTAATCCTGATATTGATTTGAGGTCATATTGCCCAGCACTTCTATTCTTATCTTGTGACCTGCTTAATAAAAGGCTGGTACACAGTCACTGTGACCCATGTTGAATTATGAAATGAGGCCTATAGGCCTATTTCTAGGTTCTTAGTTTTCTTGGTTTGCTTTTCTGTGGTTTTAGAATAGAGATGATAAGTACTAGAGGTGCACTGATCTTGCATTTGTATGTACAATACCAAACTTTTTATAGCCAAACAGCCAATTTAAAATAAAAAACAAAACAAAAAAAACAAATTTATAACACACAACATTTGCAAAACATTTGGATGGAAACCCAGCTTTTAACTGGCTGCTTCATTTTTGTGGGGATTGTATATTTTTAGGTTATTCTTTATTCTTTTATTACAATATTTAGATTAAGGATAAGTTTTTCCCATTCTGTAGGTAATCAGTAGCTGAAATTGAACATAAATATCTATTTTAAAGCACCCAAGGTATTTCATCAAGTAATGAAGTTTGCTTATTTTGATTACTTTATATAATACATGTTACTTGGAAATACATGGATACAATCTTAGACTAATTTATTAGCTTTTATATACACAGTAATGCAACTTCATTACAAACAGTCATTAATCATTTGACAGTCCTTTTTTTTTCTAATACTTTTAAGATCAAAACTTAATATTTAACTTAATGGCGAGGTCTTAATAGAGATTAGTGAGAAACTACAGGAGGCGAATTCAATCTCTTTTGTACCAGCAGTGCAGGGATTCACCAAATAATGCCTAGCACGCATATTGGGTTTCTTGTAATGGCACTGACTGGGTTTTTTATGTTTTGTTCTTGTTTTTGAATCACTGCTGTCGATGTTGCAGAGGAATTACATAACTCGTGCGCAACACAACAGTACTCTGTATTGTCTAAGTGAATTCTCTTCTAATTAAATGATTTGATTCTGTGACTCCTAATTTTCTTTTGATGCATTCGCAGGCCATGGCAAGAACCACAAAGATGCTGCATCCGTGCGAGCCACCCACCCGATCCCCGCAGCCTGTGGCATTTACTACTTTGAGGTCAAGATCGTCAGTAAAGGCAGGGATGGGTAAGTGCTGTAGGCATGGAATTCCTGACTGGAGAGTTTGTGAATTTTTGGAAACGAACATCAGATGTCTGAAATGGGTGAACATGGACTTAAGAATGCTTCAAGCTGCTTTGATCTGTTTAATCCAGCTGCATGTTTGCAAGAAACAAGGCCTTAAATAAAAGCATTTTGCAGTGAGTGGTCAGATTTTCAATTTAGAGGACCACATCTGGAATGGTAGCACCTGTGAAATAAGTGGATTTTCTATCATCAATAGAAGTGTGTCAGCAGGGGTATTCAGATTGCAGGGCAAATTGGATTTCTTTCCAAAAGGAAATAACCTTAACTTTAATTCCCGTATCCAAACTGGTTGCTATGGTGACGCTGCGTATGCCGAGTACCCTGAGTAGGTGTAAGAGGCCATTTGATAGTATTAGCATTCACAGTATTAACACATTTCACAGTTGGTTATGGTTTATTATTTCTGCATTTACTTTTTTTGTGGTGGTACTGTTGCAAATCCTCAACTTGTTTATTAATATTTTTTTGTTGTAAAAAATAAACAATACTACATTTTTTTTTGTATCTTTCTCTGATCTGAGGGTGAAGCTCATCCCACCAGAACTTAATACTTTGTATACGTTCTATACTTTTCCAGTTATCATCCAATTCTTTTCTTTTTTTTATGTTTAATTACCAATGTTAATAATGGATTCTTCTTTGAAATTGCAGTACTTGTCAAAAGTGTTAGGAAAAACAAAACATTTAAGCAGGTACCAGTATTTTCCAGTGAATAACAAAGTAGAGGTTAAGAAAAAAAGTTCAGGTCACCCATAACTGAAAACTAATGTTCTTAAACCCTTTGATGAACTAGGAAAATGATGTAGTTGTGCGCCTGGGCCTTGTGCTTCTTGTTTTGTTCCAGTTGGATAGAGTTTGCCCTTGTCTCAATGGTGGATATCTTTATGTGAATTCTTTAGTTTATTGGCAGTCTGACACATGAAATGGCCTTTATTTAACTGAGCCATAGACAGAAGACAATAGACAATTCCATTTTAAGTGTCCTTATAGTTTAATATACATGGTTGGCACACAGAATGAGGAGGCTGCCAAACAGTAACTTCTTAGCAGCAGTAAGCACCAGCAAGGCAAATGCATTGTTCATTGTAGGTTCAGTTCATTCTATTGTAATCATTTAAAAGCTGGAGGATGAGTAATGTGCTTGTTAAGAAGATCTGATAATACAGATGCAACCTTTTAAATTGTGTAAATGCGTAAGAAGTAGCAATGCTATTCTTAGAACAGAGAAAGCAGAAAGGTGTAGGGGTAAGATTCATATGATGACGCTTATTGTGAGTAAAATAGTTCTATGAGAAAGCTGTTTTGTTCTGGTCGTTTGAACCCATAACTGAACTTAGGAAATATTCCCTATATACAATGTATGCCAAGAAAATGATCATTTGTTTGGTTTATTGATCAGAATAGCAGTTTTCAATTGCGCTTACATAATTACAAAGGTTTCTCTAATAACTGATTTGCCTATATAGTGGGGCAAAAAAGTATTTAGTCAACCACTGATTGTGCAAGTTCTCCTACTTACAGATGAGAGAGGTCTGTAATTTTCATCATAGGTACACTTCAACTATGAGAGACAAAATAAATAAAAAAAATCCAGGAAATCACATTGTAGGATTTTTAAAGAATTTAATTGTAAATTATGGTGGAAAATAAGTATTTGGTCAATAACAAAAGTTTAACTCAGTACTTTGTAACATAACCTTTGTTGGCAATGACAGAGGTCAAACGTTTCCTGTAAGTCTTCACCAGGTTGGCACACACTGTAGCTGGTACTTTGGTCCATTCCTGCATGCAGATCTCCTCTACAGCAGTGATGTTTTGGGGCAACACGGACTTTCAACTACCTCCACAAATTTTCTATGGGGTTGAAGTCTGGAGACTGGCTAGACCACTCCAGGATCTTAAAATGCTTTTTACGGAGCCACTCCTTTGTTGCCCGAGCGGTGTGTTTGGGATCATTGTCATGTTGGAAGACCCAGCAATGTTCCATCTTCAATGCTCTCACTGATGGAAACAGGTTTGGCTTAAAATTTCATGATACATGGCCCCGTTCATTCTTCCCTTAACACGGATCAGTCGTCCTGTCCCCTTTGCAGAAAACAGTCCCAAAGCATGATGTTTCCACCCCCATGCTCCCATGCTTCCCAGTAGGTATGGTGTTATTGCAACTCAGCATTCTTCTTCCTCCAAACACGACGAGTTGAGTTTTTACCAAAACAATCTATTTTGGTTTCATCTGACCACATGATGTTCTCCCAATCTTCTTCTGGATCATCCATATGCTCTCTGGCAAACTTCAGACGGGCCTGGACATGTACTGGCTTAAGCAGGGGGACACGCCTGGCACTGCAGGATCTGAGTCTCTCTTGGCGTAGTGTGTTACTGATGGTAGCCTTTGTTAGTTTGGTCCCAGCTCTCTGCAGGTAATTCATCAGGTCCCTCTGTGTAGTTCTTGGATTTTTGTTCACCGTTCTCATGATCATTTTGACCCCACGGGAAGAGATCTTGCATGGAGCCCCAGATTGACGGAGATTATCAATGGTCTTGTATGTCTTCCATTTTCTTACAATTGCTCCCACAGTTGATTTATTCGCACCAACCTGCTTACCTATTGTAGATTCACTCTTCCCAGCCTGGTGTAGGTCTGCAATTTTCTACCTGGTGTCCTTTGAAAGCTTTTTGGTCATGGCCATGGTCGAGTTTGGAGTCTGACTGTTTGAGGCTGTGGACAGGTGTCTTTTAAACAGATAATGATATCATGAGGTCAGATAATGAGGTCAAATAATGCCATTAATAAAGGTAACGAGTGGAGGACAGAAGAGCTTCTTAAAGAGGAAGTTACAGGTCTGTGAGAGCTTGAAATCCCCCTTTTTTTTGGGTGACTAAATATTTATTTTCCACCATGATTTACAGTTAAATTCTTTAAAAATCCTACAATGTGATTTCCTGGATTTTTTTTCCTCATTTTGTCTCTCATAGTTGAAGTGTACCTATGATGAAAATTACAGACCTCTTTCACCTTTCTAAGTAGGAGAACTTGCACAATCAGTGGCTGTCTAAATACTTTTTTTTGCCCCACTGTATATTCATTAGGACACTGGAGTAGTAATAGGTGTTAAAAAACAGGGCTTTTCAGACATACGTGTGTACTGCAATTCAGCTTTCCAGTATTACGTGGTAATGTATCAAGAACATTTATATTTAAGTTAATAGTAGCTGAATAAAATGGCCATCAGCTCTTTTAAAAGCATTTTTTAGTTTGAATGCCTTTCGATCGCCATTATGTTTAGAAATGGATTTGGTAACATTACATTTAAACACTTGTTCATTGCCTGTATCTTCTATGTACGTCCTACTATATCTTCTACACCACATTTTCTGTGAGGATTTGAGGGTGATTGAGTCATTAATGTCCACAACCAGTGTTGGTACATGCTGTGCCAATTAATTTACTGATACACTTTTGTCCTTGCACACAAATGGCCAGCCTTCCCATTTTTTAGACCTTTCCCCTGATTTAGGCACTTAGTTGACTTTAAGTTCTTATATATACATTCGTGCTTGAAAGTTTGGTAACCATTTAGAATTTTCAATATTTCTACATAAATATGACCTAAAAGCATCATCAGATTTTTCGCCACAAGTCCTAATAGTAGATAAAGAGAACCCAGTTAAACAAATGAGACAAAAATATTTTATACTTGGTCATTTATTATTGAGGAAAATGGATCCAATATTAACATATTAGTGGTGTGGCAAGAGTTTGTGAACCTCTAGGATTAGCAGTTTTAACTGGGTTTATCGTTATCTACCTTTTAGGGCTTGTGTGAAAATCTGATGAAGTTTTAGGCCATATTTATGTAGAATATTGAAAATTCTAAAGCTCTTCATCACAAACTTTCAAGCACAACTGCAGATGAATTCTAAATCTAATCTAAACTAAACTAAAGCTATGAAACTGACTGTAAATCATAAACGGTATGCTGAAGATAAATGGGAGCTATTAATTGTTATGAAAATTGTTGTAGGTTTAGATCTGGTATTTTTCACTTTGTGCTGATTTACAATAAACCTCTTCCAGGTAAATTCCAGATCAGTTTTCAAGTCAACTTCCAAGTTAACCTCTTGGTGTTAACATTTTGTTCTACTTTGTTTACAGGTACATGGGGATTGGACTCTCTGCCCAGGGGGTCAACATGAACAGGCTGCCAGGTGAGTTAGTAGGGGAAGTGTGTGTTTGTATATGTGTGGTAGATTACAGACAGTACCTCTCATAGAGTCACTTGAGTAATCTTGAATGCTGGTGTGTTGTGGAAAGTTGGAATAGAGTTTGGGCTGAGTAACTAAGTGGCTTAATATGGATGTACAGTATGTGTCCTCTCAATGAGTGTTATAAATGATGTTTAGCACTGGTCCTTCTTTTTTGCGTAGATATTTTATGGGGGTTTTTTTGTAAATAGGATCATTATGTCTTGTTGTGTTGCCACAACAAAATTCACATGTGCTGTTTGGAGTGTTATGACTTCTCATTAGCCAGAATTAGTAGTGCTTTATAGGTTTTATGAATATTTTCGTATTATATTAGTATTAACAGTGCGGACCAAAAAGTTATTTTCATGTTTAATAATTAATATACTGTTTTGCATTACAAATCATATAATTAGCATATAAATTTGAGTGAAAAGTTGAATCTTTGGGGAAAAAATTCCAAATTTTCTGAATTGATTTAGTATTTGGTGTGTTCCTCCTTTGCTGTAAAAGTGTGCCCTTGAGCTGGCACCGATTTCCACAACTTTGGTGCAAATCTGATGATCCATGTTAACCCCAGCATGATTTCACAATATTCCAAAGAGGCATGTTGTGATATCACTGAATGCCTTGGCTTTTCTCTGTGTTCCATGTGCCCTGTAAGTGCTCATGTGAGGTTTAGGTCATACGACTGTGGTGGAGGGAAAGTCCCATGACATTCAGCACTACTTTATCTTTTTGGTTTTGCTGACTCAAAGCTTCAGTGTGTATAGTGGGTTCTTATATTTTGTAATGAAAAGCACTGTGTAGTCCATTGACCAAAAAATGATGTTGGGATTGCTGCAAAAACTGTGCATGCAGTTGTGTATCAGGCAATGTCATACCCTGTAGACATGGTTCTACGATGCACTCAGAGACATTTTGCCCAGGTTGACATACTTTTGGGAGGGTGGCGCATCATTGGACTGAGAGAAGCAGGATGGCATTTTGATGAAATTATCTGCCCCTCCCAGAGGTTCTTGCTTTGGGGGGGGCTTCATTCTTTTTTGGAGTTTGTATGTTCTCATGGTATACCTATGGGTACTCTGGTTTCCTCCTGCAATTCAAAGATATGAGTTGGGGTCAATGGGTGTTTTCTAATGGGCCTTTATGTGTGGGGGGTGTGCATGTGCATGGATTGGTGTCTAGTCAGAGGTTTGGTTCATGCTTTGCATTCTGTGCTGTGCCAGTTAGACCCTGGCCCCTGAGACCCTGAAATGGACTGTGGTAGCCTAGCGGGTTAAAGACACTGGACTATAGACCAGAAGGTCCAGGGGTTCAAATCCCACCTCTGCCAAGCTGCAAGGCTTGAGCAAGGCCCCTTAACCCACAATTGCTTTGGATTGTTAAGACTGTATCAATTGTAAGTTGCTCTGGATTAAGGGCGTCTCTAAATGCTGTGGAAAAAAAAAAAAAAATGAATGAATGAACTTAACACCCAAACTTGCTGCACAGGATGAATAGTTTTATTTATTCAGTTATTATATTAACCCTTGTGAGTTATATACTGAAAGTGGAGTATTTAATATGAGTCTATTTTTGACTTTGAGGTAAACAAAATATTCTTCAGTTCTGGGTTTGTGGCTTTAAAGATTATAACTTGCAGTTTGGCCATACTTGCACACCCTCACCCTTTCCATGCAGTGTCTGAGCATAGTCTGTCACAGTCTTGCTTGTCCCTGTCCAGAACTGTCTCAGACATGTCTGACATGTTGCTACAACCTTCGACCATGTCCAAACCCAATTACACCTCATTACACAATTCATTGAAAATAATGTAGGATGTATGAAATTTTTGGAAAAAATGAAGCCTTAATTTAAAGGAATAGCATGTGTACCGGTGGCCAGGAGGAATTATTCTTTTAGCAGTTTGTTCCTCAGTGGATTCTCAGGGACCCAGAGTTCTCTATTATTTGAAAGGCCTTCCTTCAGTTAATGACCTGGATGCTTAAAATTAATATAGGATTTGTGCCATCTATTTTCTCATGGGATAATTCATGTGTCATGCCACTGAATGCTTCCACTGTAGGAAATGATGACTTGGGTTATTAAATTAGTCGGAGTTAACGTGGTTCGGTATAGTTAAGCAATGTTCTGGGTTAATGTTTGTTCTGGTATGGAAGCTTTTCCCATAGTGTTAACTGTGAAGTGGTGGAACCCCATCTAAATCCGTTCCTGTGTCGGTCACTGGAGTTAAGCCAGCTCCTGTTTTAAGTTACTGTGCCAGTATATAGGTGTTTAGTGTAATCACTTCATGTGCTGTTTTCTAAGGAAGCTTTCATTTTTATTTTACAAGTAAAACAACACTAACAATTCCCAGAAAGTAGTGAATATAACGCATACCTTTACAAAGATTAAAATGGATGTATTTTCTAAATGTTTTAGGCTCAGTACAGAATAATGCTGCTTATGTGGCTCAGCGGTAAGAGCCAGCTCCTGGTTTGAACACCGGACTGAGCATGCAACATAAAGGTTTAGTGGTGCAGCTATGGAATGTTGTGGTGGACTGGCACCCCAACAGTTGTTTTTTTGGTTTTTTTTTTATTTTAGAATGGATATTTATCACAGTTACATTGCATACTGGGCTTTAAGATTAATTTGCAAGCTAAACACAGCTACTAAACTAATGTCTGTACTAGTAGCTATATAGCATTTTAATAAAATAAAACAACAAGCTAGTAGTACCTTTTATAAACAACCTTTACGTGCACTTCAACAACATGTAAACCATTTTGAAATGTAAATATCGTTATTTTATTAGGTGTCCATGAATAGTATCTTAATAATGTAAAAAAACAACTATGGCTCTGAATATGGCTCCATTCGTAAATTTTTTTGTGTTGCCAAGAAACGGACATTGTTCATTTTGGAATCAATGACCTGCATTTTGTGTAATCAGAGTAATTGGTAAGATGGTTCACTACAGGTATGTGCTGTTTAACCTCCGCATTACATTCAAACAGGACGTTGACTGAAATCGATGCTGCCCGGACATTACCATATAGAACTTACCATTAGTAAGTTCTCTTGCCTGTCCTTGCGTATAAGCAGTACAGTGAAACAATTAACGTGCCTCACTAACCTTAAGGGAGGTAATTCACCATCTCATGAGGATGTTGTGTGTATGTAAAGTTGGATTATTGCTCTCTGCTGTTTCTACAACACTCAACATATTCATGATATAAATCATACATTATTGGATTCTCCATAGACAAACAATGGCAGCAGAATGGGTTGTACTGATGACACATTTAGAAGTTTCTGCTTTCAACAAATCAGTTTGCCAATGTTCTGCCCTGCTGTCCTTAAACAAAGTCCACAGAGAACTGATTTGCCAATTTTGATTGAGAACTTGGCTGGCATGCTCAGAACCTTGACTTCAACCCCATCAGACACACTGAAACGACACTGGAATGTTAAAAAGTGAGCCAGGGCTTTTTGTCTAACATCAGAAGCCCTTATGTTCCATAACTTAGTGGAAAGTCCCTTTAGAAGAATGAAGTTTTGTATGTATGTTTTGGATGTCTGCAAATTTTGCCTATATAGTGTATGTGCTTTATGACATTTAGCAGATACCCACTGCTAGATATAAACACATAGCATTTAACAGGAAGAGAAATAACACTTAATAACACAAGTGACCCACCTTAACTTTATAATGGCTCTGACACTGCTTCCAACATGTTAACGTATTTTCAGTGTTTGGAATATGATCGATAGCTCACATACTGGCTTTTGTCTGAAATTTAAATTCCAGCTTTGTTTGTATGTCTTAGCTGAAGCTAGGTTTGTATAATGTTCTGTTTATTTCTTAAACAAGAACTGCTTATATAATTGTGTGGCTAATATGAATGATTTTTTTGAAAGGTTGTGTGATATGACTTGCTGTTTTTGAGTAAGGGCAATGTCGGTCTCTTCTGTGTGTCTGTCTACATGGGTTTGGTGTCTCTAATACCAAAGTGAAACCTTGTTCATTTCATTAGTATGGACTGAACGGTGAGCACGGCTTAATTTTCCTGTCAGTACTGCCCTACAGCTTAATCTAATACCTCGCAGTGCACAGATGCCCTACCTCCCCCCATCCCTGTACAGCTTCTCAGTGTTATTCATCTCTCGAGTCATTTTTAATTTGGTAGAATGTCCGTGTGCACTAAGGCCACGCTATTCACAGAACACCATATGTGATGCCTAGGCCTGGCGAGAACAAGTCACGTTGGGATTCAAAGTGTCTGAGGTGAACAGACAGTGCTGTTGAGAGTTGTGTGACTCATTGAGGGCCAGAAGATCTGATACGTGTTCTAATGCTCCTTCTGGCCAGATGAAGTATTTCAATGGGAGAAATATTGACAAACAAATTAAAGCACCCAGAAATGTCGGATTGCTGCAAAACTCGGCATGCAGTTAGGTCTCGGGTTGATATGTAAATGATTACAGGTGTGGTCTGACTAGACATTACCACAAAAGGGTGTAAAAGTGCTTCCCCCACTGCTCTCTGTCAGAGGCTTCTTTTGGGTGGTGTATCTCTCGGTGAGATCGTTGCCTGCTAGACATGCCTCTGTGACACATTTGGCCACACTCGACGTTTGCTGAAGCTGGTCCCATGAATGCTTGATTGGAGACATTCCCGGTGACATCCTTGCTCTGTGTGGGTGAGCATTATACTGCTGAAAAATGCCAGTTGGAAGCCTTGCCAAACAACCTGTGGCCGCAGGATGTCTTGCACATATCGCAGAGCTGTCGGTGTCCCTCGTATCACTACTAGGGGTGACCGACTGTCATATGCGGTGGCTCCCCAAATCATCACACCAGTAGTTGGGGTAGTGTGTCAGTCCACAACAAAGGCAGATTTGAAGTGCTCACCACAAGACATCCATACGTGAACCTAACGTAATGGGAGCTGTGACAACAAATTTCCTTCTGCTAAGCACCAGGAAATGGTTCAGGCAGAGACCTGGGTGTGTAGTGAAGGTACCATCTGTGTCTGGGTGGTGGACAACGAAACTGTTGGAGCTGCTTGTGCTTGTCGGCAGATCAAGTGATTCTGTCTATGGTGTTCTGTCTGGGCCATCCGGAGTCTGTTCGGCATGTGTGCATGCCCTCACGGAAACACTGCTCTCAACGCCTCCTAAAGCCCTAGTTATAGGGCTTGAGAGTACTGCGCAGGACTCCGCCCACGGCGTGCAAAGTTGCACGTGCACTGTAGGAGTTTTACTGTAGTACTTGATGCTTACGTTGTCATAGTATTTTCTAGAATTTTAAGTCATTTGAGTATCTGTATATACTCTCATAGATGTTTCATATATGTGCCTACAAGAGCTCCTTTAAAATGGGGAAGCGTGGCCAACGTTGCACATGCGTAGTTGGAATTCAACGATGCGCCACCATGTGCAGTGAACGTGCACGAATCCTCGCACTGGTTTCGACGTCTCAAGTATAAACCCAGTTTAACAGCTTGATCAGAACGGCCTAGATGGTGGGCAATTCATTGAAATGGCCATCCTGCTTCTCTCAGTCCAATGATGCGCGCCCTCTCAAAGTCTGTCAACTGCGCAAAATGTCTTTGAGTGTGTCGTAGAGTCATGTCTAGCAGTTTACGGGACAAGAGGTACACTACCCAAAAGTACCCTTGAGAACCTCTTCATAGACAGCAGGGGAAGCACTTTTACACCCTCTTGTGGCAAAATCCAGTGTCTAATCAGATCACACCTGTAATAGTTAACATATCTGCCTGAGACGTAATTGCGTGCTGAGTTTCGCAGCAGTTCAGCATTTCTATATGAGTGCTTTTTTTACTCTTTTGTCAATGAGTGTAGGTCGAACTTGTCCATCTGGATTTAGAAGATGTATTTTCTTCATTGCTCATTCATATGTTTCTTTTGCTCATGATATTTAACAGCAAACAGTTATCTGTGATTAGGACAGTTGGCAGAGTATTTGGTTTTTCAATCCCCCTGTTATTATTTCTCTCTCCTCATAGGCTGGGACAAGCATTCCTATGGCTACCATGGTGACGATGGGCACTCCTTTTGCTCTTCAGGGACCGGACAACCATACGGGCCAACGTTCACGACAGGTGACGTGATTGGTTGCTGCGTAAACCTCATCAACAACACATGCTTCTACACCAAGAATGGACACAGCTTAGGTAATGGAGCGACATTGCCTCATGTACTTTCAGAATAAACAAGTGTTTGATTAAGCATTTTGTCAGAGCCTGTGTACCTAAAATTTTCTCTGAGAGCAGCTACACTTGACAAGCCATGGGCAGCACATCATGTTCTTCACTTTTTTTTCTCTCTCTTTCAGGTGTGGCATTCACAGACCTACCAGTAAGTGAAGTATTGACTCAGTAATTTTTTTCAGCGTGTTTCCAAACATTCCAGATGTTTCCAAATGTTTT
>JAJAGP010001396.1:78620-142497 GCA_025084515.1 Ancistrus triradiatus
GGTATAGTTAAGCAATGTTCTGGGTTAATGTTTGTTCTGGTATGGAAGCTTTTCCCATAGTGTTAACTGTGAAGTGGTGGAACCCCATCTAAATCCGTTCCTGTGTCGGTCACTGGAGTTAAGCTATCTCCTGTTTTAAGTTACTGTGCCAGTATATAGGTGTTTAGTGTAATCACTTCATGTGCTGTTTTCTAAGGAAGCTTTCATTTTTATTTTACAAGTAGAAACAACACTAACAATTCCCAGAAAGTAGTGAATATAACACATACCTTTACAAAGATTAAAATGGATGTATTTTCTAAATGTTTTAGGTTCAGTACAGAATAATGCTGCTTATGTGGCTCAGCTGTAAGAGCCAGCTCCTGGTTTGAACACCGGACTGAGCATGCAACATAAAGGTTTAGTGGTGCAGCTATGGAATGTTGTGGTGGACTGGCACCCCAAGAGTAGGAGTGAGCAGTCTGGCAAAAATATCACATAACAGGTTTTTTTTTTTTTTTAGGATGGATATTTATCACAGTTACGTTGCATTTTGGGCTTTAAGATTAATTTGCAAGCTAAACACAGCTACTAAACTAATGTCTGTACTAGTAGCTATATAGCATATTAATAAAATAAAACAACAAGCTAGTAGTACCTTTTATAAACAAACTTTACCTGCACTTCAACAACATGTAAACCATTTTGAAATGTAAATATCGTTATTTTATTCTAGGTGTCCATGAATAGTATCTTAATAATGTAAAAAAACAACTATGGCTCTGAATATGGCTCCATTCGTTAATTTTTTTGTGTTGCCAAGAAGCGGACATTGTTCATTTTGGAATCAATGACCTGCATTTTGTGTAATCAGAGGAATTGGTAAGATGATTCACTACAGGTATGTGCTGTTTAACCTCCGCATTACATTCTGTCAAACAGGACGTTGACTGAAATCGATGCTGACCGGGCATTACCATAAAGAACTTACCATTAGTAAGTTCTCTTGCCTGTCCTTGCGTATAAGCAGTACAGTGAAACAATTAACGTGCCTCACTAACCTTAAGGGAGGTAATTCACCATCTCATGAGGATGTTGTGTGTATGTAAAGTTTGATTATTGATCTCTGCTGTTTCTACAACACTCAACATATTCATGATATAAATCATACATTATTGGGTTGTCCATAGACAAACAATGGCAGCAGAATGGGTTGTACTGATGACACATTTAGAAGTTTCTGCTTCCAACAAATCAGTTTGCCAATGTTCTGCCCTGCTGTCCTTAAACAAAGTCCACAGAGAACTGATTTGCCAATTTTGATTGAGAACTTGGCTGGCATGCTCAGAACCTTGACTTCAACCCCATCAGACACACTGAAACGACACTGGAATGTTAAAAAGTGAGCCAGGGCTTTTTGTCTAACATCAGAAGCCATTATGTTCCATAAGTTAGTGGAAAGTCCCTTTAGAAGAATGAAGTTTTGTATGTATGTTTTGGGTGTCCGCCAATTTTGCCTATATAGTGTATGTGCTTTATGACATTTAGCAGATACCCACTGCTAGATATAAACACATAGCATTTAACAGATAGGGAAATAACACTTAATAACACAAGTGACCCCTGACACTGCGTCCAACATGTTAACATATTTTCAGTGTTTGGAATATGATCGATAGCTCACATACTGGCTTTTGTCTGAAATTTCAATTCCAGCTTTGTTTGTATGTCTTCGCTAAAGCTAGGTTTGTGTAATGTTCTGTTTATTTCTTAAACAAGAACTGCTTATATAATTCTGTGGCTAATATGAATGATTTTTTTGAAAGGTTGTGTGATATGACTTAGGCCTGCGTTGCTGTTTTTGAGTAAGGGCAATGTCGGTCTCTTCTGTGTGTCTGTCTACATGGGTTTGGTGTCTCTAATACCAAAGTGAAACCTTGTTCATTTCATTAGTATGGACTGAACGGTGAGCACGGCTTAATTTTCCTGTCAGTACTGCCCTACAGCTTAATCTAATACCTCGCAGTGCACAGATGCCCTACCTCCCCCCATCCCTGTACAGCTTCTCAGTGTTATTCATCTCTCGAGTCATTTTTAATTTGGTAGAATGTCCGTGTGCACTAAGGCCACGCTATTCACAGAACACCATATGTGATGCCTAGGCCTGGCGAGAACAAGTCACGTTGGGATTCAAAGTGTCTGAGGTGAACAGACAGTGCTGATGAGAGTTCTGTGACTCATTGAGGGCCAGAAGATCTGATACGTGTTCTAGTGCTCCTTCTGGCCAGATGAAGTATTTCAATGGGAGAAATATTGACAAACAAATTAAAGCACCCAGAAATGTCGGATTGCTGCAAAACTCGGCATGCAGTTAGGTCTTGGGTTGATATGTAAATGATTACAGGTGTGGTCTGACTAGACATTGCCACAAAAGGGTGTAAAAGTGCTTCCCCCACTGCTCTATAAAAAGGCTGTCAGAGGCTACTTTTGGGTGGTGTATCTCTCGGTGAGATCGTTGCCTGCTAGTCATGCCTCTGTGACACATTTGGCCACACTCGAAGGTTGCTGAAGCTGGTCCCATGAATGCTTGATTGGAGACATTCCCGGTGACATCCTTGCTCTATGTGGGTGAGCATTATACTGCTGAAAAATGCCAGTTGGAAGCCTTGCCAAACAACCTGTGGCCGCAGGATGTCCTGCACATATCGCAGAGCTGTCTGTGTCCCTCGTATCACTACTAGGGGTGACTGACTGTCATATGCGGTGGCTCCCCAAATCATCACACCAGTAGTTGGGGTAGTGTGTCGGTCCACAACAAAGGCAGATTTGAAGTGCTCACCACAAGACATCCATACGTGAACCTAACGTAATGGGAGCTGTGAAAACAAATTTCCTTCTGCTAAGCACCTGGAAATGGTTCAGGCAGAGACAGGGGTGTATAGTGAAGGTACCATCTGTGTCTGGGTGGTGGACAACGAAACTGTTGGAGCTGCTTGTGCTTGTCGGCAGATCAAGTGATTCTCTCCATCCGGAGTCTGTTCGGCATGTGTGCATGCCCTCACGGAAACACTGCTCTCAACGCCTCCTAAAGTCCTAGTTATAGGGCTTGAGAGTACTGCGCAGGACTCCGCCCACGGCGTGCAAAGCTGCGCGTGCACTGTAGGAGTTTAGTCCTGTAGTACTTGATGCTTACGTTGTCGTAGTATTTTTCAGAATTTTAAGTCCTTTGAGTATCTGTATGAACTCTCATAGATGTTTCATATAAATGCCTGTATATATGTGCCTGCAAGAGCTCCTTTAACATGGGGAAGCGTGGCCAACGTTGCACATGCGTAGTTGGAATTCAACGATGCGCCACCATGCGCAGTGAACGTGCACGAATCCTCGCACTCGTTTCAACGTGTCAAGTATAAACCCAGTTTAACAGCTTGATCAGAACGGCCTAGATGGTGGGCAATTCATAGGAATGGCCATCCTGCTTCTCTCAGTCCAATGATGCGCGCCCTCTCAAAGTCTGTCAACTGCGCAAAATGTCTTAGAGTGTGTCGTAGAGTCATGTCTAGCAGTTAACGAGGTACACTACCCAAAAGTAGCCCCTGAGAGCCTCTTCATAGACAGCAGGGGAAGCACTTTTACGCCCTCTTTTGGCAAGATCCAGTGTCTAATCAGATCACACCTGTAATAATTAACATATCTGCCTGAGACGTCATTGCTCATTCATATGTTTCTTTTGCTCATGATATTTAACAGCAAACAGTTGTCTGTGATTAGGACAGTTGGCAGAGTATTTGGTTTTTCAATCCCCCTGTTATTATTTCTGTCTCCTCATAGGCTGGGACAAGCATTCCTATGGATACCATGGTGACGATGGGCACTCCTTTTGCTCTTCAGGGACCGGACAACCATACGGGCCAACGTTCACGACAGGTGACGTGATTGGTTGCTGCGTAAACCTCATCAACAACACATGCTTCTACACCAAGAATGGACACAGCTTAGGTAATGGAGCGACATTGCCTCATGTACTTTCAGAATAAACAAGTGTTTGATTAAGCATTTTGTCAGAGCCTGTGTACCTAAAATTTTCTCTGAGAGCAGCTACACTTGACAAGCCATGGGCAGCACATCATGTTCTTCACTTTTTTCTCTCTCTCTTTCAGGTGTGGCATTCACAGACCTACCAGTAAGTGAAGTATTGACTCAGTAATTTTTTTCAGCGTGTTTCCAAACATTCCAGATGTTTCCAAATGTTTTCGTTGTCCATGTTGAAAAGGGTCCCTTGTTTGTTCTTGCCATTCATGTACCTCTCCTAGTGTTTTGCCTGATCTCGTTAGAAATTATGCCAAGTGAATTATCACTTGTCTTTATTTCCCACTTTTGTTCTTCTCTACCCCAGCCCAATCTGTATCCCACAGTAGGGCTTCAAACTCCAGGAGAGATCGTAGATGCTAACTTTGGCCAGCATCCATTTGTGTTTGACATTGAGGACTACATGAGCGAGTGGAGGGCAAAGATCCACGGCATGATCACTCGCTTTCCCATCGGAGAGAGGCTCGGAGAGTGGCAGACAGTGCTGCAGAAGTGAGAAGACTTTTCTTTTCCTAATCAGACCCCTGATTTCATTTGTCTAGTGATGCCCCTGGAGGCCAGTTCTAAACAGAAACCAGTTCTACATGATAACAGTTGTACATATTTCCATATGATACTCTGTGTTGATAATAGGTTCGTAGGTTGCATTGGTTTATGCATATTCCTCAGTTCTCCCCAAGGAGACATAGTAGAAAAGACAATATCCCAACCCACACACTACCCTACCAAACTGTATGCCCAACATATGGCATCACTAACTCTGTTATTCTGATAGATAATTTGGGACACTATGTGGCTTGGGAGACAGCCTGTTTCATCTAGTTATAAATGAAAAAAGTATGAACTGCGAACAGAAAATAGGCAAGAAAGTTGTTTAATGGGTTATTACTGTTTATGATCCATTAGGCTTGGGCAGGTAATTGATGTTATTAAATACCATGATAATTTAAATAAATAGCTATATATAGCCAGATATATATTTTAATTAAATTATCATTCATTTATTTTTTTTAACTGGCTTTATTCGCTTTTTTGTGCTTTGACCTTTTTAACAATTGGGTTTCTATAATTGTTTTAGCCTGTAATTAGTAAAAAAAGTAACTATATTATGTTTTTATTATTTTATTCAGTATAAACAAATGCACTTGTACAAATAATACATCAACTAATTATCTTTAAATATATCGAACACCACTTGAAAAGATTTTAACCTTCACTCTGGCAAATAATGTTGGGATGTATGCAAATGAAAGAAACTCTGGTGAGCTTGTTCAGAAGTAACATGCTAATATGCCATGCTAATGTGAGGCCTTGTTTTGGATTTAACCAAATGGATGCAGAGATGCACTTCAGTTTGTACTTTGTTTGGATAATGAATAACCATAAATTAAAGCGTAGTACATCGGATGACTGCAAGTAATGCACCAGCAGGTCAGACCAGACATTCATTCTATAAAGATGCACTATATTGCCAAACGTATTCGCTCGTCTGCCTTCACACGCATATGAACTTGAGTGTTTTTCATTTATTTTTGACCATTCTTCCAGAAACACAGTGGGGCAAAAAAGTATTTAGTCAGCCACTGATTGTGCAAGTTCTCCTACTTAGAAAGATGAGGGAGGTCTGTAATTTTCATCATAGGTACACGTCAAGTATGAAGTGACAAAATGAGAAAATTTTTTTTTTAAGAATTTAATTGTAAATCATGGTGGAAAATAAGTATTTGGTCACCCACAAACAAGCAAGATTTCTGGCTCTCACAGACCTGTAACTTCTGCTTTAAGAAGCTCATCTGTCCTCCACTCGTGACCTGTATTAATGGCAGCCGTTTGACCTTGTTATCTGTATAATAGAAACCTGTCCACAGCCTCAAACAGTCAGACTCCAAACTCAACCATGGCCAAGACCAAAGAACTGTCGAAGGACACCAGGAAGAAAATTGTAGACTTGCACCAGGTTGGAAGAGTTATCTACCGTAGGCAAGCAGGTTTTGTGTGAATAATCAACTGTTGGAGGCAATTGTAAGAACATGTAAGACATTACAGACCACTGATTAATCTCCCCTTGATCTGTGGCCTCCCCGCAAGATCTCATTCTTTGGGGTCAAATTGATCATGATAACGGTGAGCAAAAATCCCAGAACTACACAGGGACCTGAGAATGACCTGCAGATAGCTGGGAACCAAAACAAGTCTATCATTAGTAACACCTACGCCGAGAGGGACTCAGAACCTGCCGTGCCAGGCTTGTCCCACTGCTTAAGCCATACATGTCCAGGCCCGTCTGGAAGTTTTGCCAGTAGAGCATTGGATGATCCAGAAGAGGATTGGGAGAAAAATCCATGTATCAGATGAAACCAATAGAACTTTTTGGTAAAAACTCAACTGGAGACAAAGGATGCTGTTTGCATCCCAAGAACACCATACCTACTGTGGAAGCAGGGGGTGGGAAACATCATGCTTTGGGGCTGGTTTTTCCTGCAGAGGTGACGACGACTGATCCGTGTAAGGAAGAATGAACGGGGCATGGTTCATGATATTTTTAAAGGCCAAAACCTCCTTCATCAGTGAGATCATTAGAATGACTCATTGCTGGGTCTTCCCGCATGACCAATGATCCAACACACCGCTCTGGCAACGAAGGAGTGGCTCCGTAAAAGCATTTCAAGTCCTGGCGGACTCCAGACCTCAACCCCATAAATATTTGTGGAGGGAGTTGAAGTCCCCCAAAACATCACTGCTCTAGAAGGATATCTGCATGGAGGAATGGGCCAAAATACCATCTAACAGTGTGTGCCCCAACCTGGTGGACTTACAGGAAACGTTTGACCTCTGTCATTGCCACAAAGGTTATGTTATCAAAGTCAAGTGATTTGAACCAAAATTTATTGACCAAAATACTTATTTTTCCACCATAATTTACAATTAAATCTTTAAAAATCTACAATGTGTTTCCCTGGTTTTTGTCTTATTTTTCTCCTCATAGTTGAAGTGTACCTATGATTTAAAATTACAGACCTCCTCAGCTTTCTCAGTAGGAGAACTTGCACAATCAGTGGCTGACTAAATACTTTTTTGCCCCAACTTATGTGAGGTCAGACACTCACGTTGGACGAGAAGGCCTGGCTCTTAGTCCTCCGCTCTAATTCATCCCAAAGGCATTCTGCCGGGTTGAGGTCAGGACTCGCGCAGGCCCAGTCGAAGTTTCTTCCACACCCAAACTCGCTCATCCATGTCTTTTATGGACCTTGCCTTTGTGCACGGTGCACATTCATGTTGGACAGGAAGGGCCCGTCCCAAACTGTTCCTTCACTGGAACTAAGTAGCCGAGTCCCAACATCTTGAAAAACCACCCCACACCATAATCCCAAAATTCTTTACAGCTTGACACAGTGCATGCCAGACACAGTACCATTCCTCCGGGAACCGCCCAACCCAGACTTGTCCATCGATTGCCAGCCCAGAACCCACGTGATTCGTCCACTCCAGAAAACTCGTCTCCACTTATTAGAGTCCGTGGCGGTGTGCTTTACACCACTGCATCCGATGCTTTGGCATTGCACTTGTTGATATAAGGCTGATTAGCTTGCTCGGTCGTTGAACCCATCCCATAAGCTCTGATAGGGTCCTCCCCCCTTTTCTTTCAGCTAATCTGAAGGTAACATGAAGTTTGAAGGTCTGGTTTGCCGATTGACTCTGCAGAAATTGTGACCTCCTTCACTGTGTGTCTCAGCATCTGCGCCTGTCGTTTTACTGGCCTATCACTTCGTGTGCTGAGTGCTGTGGTTTCCCAATCACTTCCACTTTATTATTAGTAGTACTGACGTTTTGACTTTGGATATTTAGTAGCGTGGAAATTTTCACCACTGCACAGGTGGCTTCCTATCACGCTACCAGCTGGAATTCAACTGAGCCCCTGAGAACGAACTCATTCTTTCACAAATGTTTGTAGAGAGCAGTCTGGCTTAAGTTGGTTTTATACACCTGTGGCCATGGAGTGATTGGAACACCTGAATTCAATTATTTGGATTGGGTGAGTGGAATACTTTTGGCAATAATATTGTATAAGGCAGTTGGGAGTCCTATGCGTCAAATTGTCATAAGATCATTATGGCTCTGTTTCACTAGCAATTCAGCAATTCATCTTACTCACACTGGGGGCCTGTGATGATTTATCCACAACAGTTCCCAGTTCAGCTACAGCTGTTGGTCATACCAAATTGTGATACCGGAAAGCGTTTGCAGATGGTAATAGGATATAGGTAATTGTATAACCATTGTACAAATAACATGCAATGTTTAAAACTGTCAACATGAGATTCTTCCTTAGGAAATTTGGATCATCATAGTATTGTTTATCACAATAGTTTATTTTCATGTTGTCTCTGTCTGGCACCAATATAAAGTGCAGGTGTTTCTCCTGCACCAGAGATCAAGTACAGACATTACTAGCAACCTTTGAAGATCCAGGTTGTTTTCCATACACCTGTCTGGACCTCATGTTCTGCCGGGTCTGGATTATCAGTCCTTGGTGCCCTCTTGGCATAATGCGGGGCCTGTGGTACCCATCAGATTAAGTAGATTTTTATATTCGTCTAAGAAGCGGTTCGTACTAATGGATGTACCGAATAGTGGCTTTAACTGCGTCCTAATGGGGTGTTCTTTCAACTTGAAACATGTACACGCAAATGGTTTGAGTTTGGTTTTTCCATGATTTAGTCCATATATAATCAGCATGTTTAGATTTTGTGGCTTGTTCCATTTCCTGCCTTACCCTTTCTGTGTGTTGCTTTCTTTTTAGTATGGTGTCCAGCTTACTTGGTGCATCATGGGTATTGTGCCACTGCTTGGCCTTCGCTCGGGCTACGGAGACCATGATCCAGGGGACCCGCTTCCATAAAGAACAGACAAGTGAGAAACCACATATGCACATGCACACAGATAAAAACACCAAAAATATAATACATTACAGCCTCCCTCTGTTGATCCCAAGTATAGACATGGGTCCAATTCTGTATGGGTGTCAGGTCCGATATGACGTCAGTCACTCATCAAGATATCGGATGGACATGGTTTGATTTACTTACCGATCCATATTCCATTTCCACATCTTACCATGAGCTCACGGAAACTAGTCTGCAACTGAGTGACAAATTAGTATTAGCTGTTGGTTTAACTAAAATGGCATTTATAAATAGAAAATAGAATTTCGATTCCACTTATCATTTCCTACTAACTTTTTATGCCTTAAAAATGGCAATGCTTTATATGTTCCAGGACCATGGGTCCATGTGTTTTTCACTACAGTGTGCTTGATAGGGAAGGGAAAGGAATAAAAGCTTAATTTAAAGTGATTACTTCTGTGTTATATGTGTATATATATATATATATATATATGTGTATATATATATGTATATATTATTGTATATATTATATATATATATATATATTATATATTATATATGTATATATATACATATACATCTATTTTTACAGTGGGGCGAAAAGTATTTAGTCACAACTGAGTTTGCACGTTCTTCTACTAGAATCATGACTCGGCGTTCTGTCCCTTTTCCCTCCTAGGTCCCCGTCCCCTATGAGAGGACAAAATGAGGAAAACACAATCCCAGGAAATCACTTGGTGGCTTTTAAATAAATTTAATTGTAAATCATGGTGGAAAATAAGTATTTGGTCACTCACAAACAAGCAAGATTTCTGGCTCTCAACAGACCCTGTAACTCTTCTTCAGACGCTCTTCTGTCGTCCACTCGTTAACCTGTAAATAGGGCTCCTGTTTTTTGACCTCGTTATCTTGTAGAAAAGCACCTGTCCACAGCCTCAAAACGTCAGACTCAACCATGGCCAAGACAAAGAGCTGTTGAAGGACACCAAGTAAGAAAATTATAGACCTACACCAGGCTGTGAAGAGTGAATCTACAATAGGCAAGCGGTTGGTGTGAATAAATCACAGTACAAGGCACCATCAGTAACATCTACGCCGAGAGGGACTTCGATCCTGAAGTGCCGGGCATTCCCCCCTGCTTAAGCCAGTAACTTGTCCTCAGGCCTATCTGAAGTTTTGCCAGAGCCATATGGATCCAGAAGAAGAGTGGGAGAATATCTGGTGGTCAGATGAAACCAAATAGAACGTTTTGGTTAAAAACGCAAGCTCTCTGTTTGGAGGAAGAAGAACACCATACCTACTGTGAAGCTGGGGGTGGAATCTCCATGCTTTGGGCTGTTTTCTGCAAAGGGGACAGGACGACTGATCCGATTAAGGGAAAATGATGGGGCCATGTATCATGAGATTTTTATCTAAAACCTCCTTCCATCAGCGAGAGCATTGAAGATGGACGTGGCTAGGTCTTCCAGCATGACAATGATCCCAACACACCGCTTGAGGCAATGAGGAGTGGCTCCAATAAAAAAGCATTTCCAATGTCCTGGAGTGGCCTAGCCAGTCTCCAGACCTCAACCCCATAAAACTGTGGAGGGAGTTGAAAGTCCGTTGTTGCCAGCACAGCCCAAACATCGACTGCTCTAGAGTAATCTGCATGGAGGAATGGGCCCAAATACCAGCTACAGTGTGTGCAAACCTGGTGAAGACTTACAGGAAACGTTTGACCTCTGTCATTGCCAAAAAAAAGTTGTGTTACAAAGTATTGAGTTGAACCTTTGTTTTTGACCAAATACTTGTTTTCCACCATAATTTACAATTAAATTCTTTAAAAATCTTACCATGTTATTTCCTAGATTGTGTTCCTCATTTTGTCTCTCATAGTTGAAGTGTACCTATGATGGAAATTACAGACCTCTCTCATCTTTCTAAGTAGGAGAACTTGCACAATCAGTGGCTGACTAAATACTTTTTCGCCCCACTGTACTCTTTATACCTTAACACTTGGCACATTTTTTTTCACCATTTTGGAATCGATAAGAAGAATCAGAATCGATAAAATGCAAACGATACCCAACCCTACACAGTACCAACAATAATAATCATAATGTCAAACTTAAAAAAAAAACTCCTGTATCAGAATCTGTATCGGTATCGGCAGTTGTGCACTGGAATCGGATCTGAATCGGAACTGATGAAACGTTTGTCGGCCCATCACCAGTGTTATATGTGAATTGGCTGACCTGTTAACTGTCGTAAAAGAAATTTCTCTGGGACTGTATCCAGACTAATGTTTCTAGACAAGCATCGCATATGCAGGATTTGCTTGCAGTTGTCCAGTGGTACTTCATTAAATGCAAAAATTACACTGGCTATAAATATTTATTACTTGAAGACATTTATGAGTAATAAAACCTATGTAAGAATCTTACATTTTAATTGAATTTAATCTAAGTTCAGCTAACAATTATTTCACACTTTGTGAATTACCACTGTGCTGTGTTGTATTTTGTGTTGAGTGTAGCAGGTTAGAAATGCTGACTGTTCTAATTTCTAATATAAATCCATATGCGTGTTATTTCATGTTTACGTACGGAAGTGTGCCAATGACTCAGTATCAACGTACACACTCACTGGCTTTATACTTTGGTTCATTCCATTTTAGTCTGTCCCTTTTGTCTATTATGATAGACAGATGTAAAGTATTTCTATGTTTTTATTTTATTTTATTTAATTTTTTGTGCAAATATGTGGTGTGCACACCTGTCGCAATACTATACACAGTTTTGTCATTTTCATTTTCAGTGTGTTTATTTAAGCCATACTATTATGTTCATCTAGGCTTCTTGTA
This sequence comes from Ancistrus triradiatus, assembly GCA_025084515.1. Taxonomy (NCBI): domain Eukaryota; kingdom Metazoa; phylum Chordata; class Actinopteri; order Siluriformes; family Loricariidae; genus Ancistrus; species Ancistrus triradiatus. Next base: position 90,438 of record JAJAGP010001396.1, read on the forward strand.
TTTTGGCAACACGACATTTGGCTGAGATCTGTACAGATGTTAAGTGTGTGTATGTGTGGGGGTTTTTTTCTTCCTCTTTGTGGGCGCAGGAATACAGAAGCTGGTCTTGGAGGGTCGTGTTGGAGAGGCCATCGAAAGCACACACCAGTTGTATCCCGGGCTCCTAGATCGCAACCCCAATTTACTCTTCATGTTAAAGTGAGTAGACATGTGCACACTCCATAGAGTGCTTGCCACTCCCTACATTTGCCTACAGAGAGAACTTAGAAAGAGAATTTGAGCTGAAGTTCACCTGGTTCCACTCAACCCTCAACAGCTAGCTGCACACACATGTATATTTAACATACATTCACTCACTGGCCACTTTATTAGGAACACCTTGCTAGTACCAGGTTGGACCCCCTTTTTTCAACCCCATCCCAAAGGTACTCGATTGGATTGAGATCTGGTGAATGTGGAGGCAGTTTGAGTACAGTGAACTCATTGTCATGTTCCAGAAACCAGTTTGAGATCATTTGAGCTTTGTGACATGGTACGTTATCCGGATAGAAATAGCCATCAGAAGATGGTACGCTGTGGTCATAAAGGAATGGACATGATCAGCACCAATACTGACGTGGGCTGTGGGGTTTAATTGATGCTCAGTTGCTTATATGGGGCCCAAAGTGTGCCAAGAAAATTTCCCCAACCCCATTACACCATACCAGAATGAACCATTGATACAAGGCAGTATGGATTCATGCTTTCATGCCGTTTATGCCAAATTCTGATGCTACCAACTGAATGTCACAGCAGAAATCAAGACTCATCTATTAGGGGTCACCCTGCCTCACGTTTTGACACTAGAGGGCAGTGTCAGCCCAGTAAATGGCATGGGCTCTTTGGATCCTGACATCAGCGATCAGGGTTCGATCCCAGCTGATGCCACTTCAGGCGCAGCTGGGGTTTTTTTTCTCCCCCTTTTATTTGCGGTGTGTGTGTGTGTGTGTGTGCATGGTCTCCCACACGCACCTCCTTCATTTATTTGTATTTATTTACATTTCCTTTCTATATCTGGACCTCCTTGCACTAGGGTCCTAAAGCCTTTCATTTATACAGTTCGGTACGCCGAACCATAACATCATCAGACCAGGCAAAGTTTTTCCAGTCTTCTGTTGTCTAGTTTTGGTCAGCCTGTATCTTGATTTACCTTTTCTTAGCTGACAGGAGTGGCACCCTGCTAGCCCATCTGCTTCAAGGTTTGACGTGTTGGGCATTCAAGTCAAGTCACGTCAGATTTATTTATATAGCGCTTTCTAAAATGGAGCATTGTCTCAAAGCAGCTTTACAATTTTAGATTATCTTCTAACATCTACAGCCAATCCCAAATTGAGCAAGCGTAGGGTGACAGTGGCAAGGAAAAACTTCCTAAGCGTTATGAAGAAGAAACCGTAGGAGGTCCATGACTCAAAGAACCTCAGCTGTGCCTGAAGTGGCATCTGCTGGGATCAAACCCTGATCGCTGATGTCAGGGTACGATGCGCTACCATATCGCCACAAGGCTGTACAAGAGAGGCTTTTCTGCATATCTCGGTTGTAACGAGTGGTTATTTTAGTTATTGTTGCCTTTATTTCAGCTCGAACCAGTCTGGCCATTCCCCGCTGACCTCTGGCATCAACAAGGCATTTTCAGCATTGTCTGTAAACCCTAGAGATGGCTGTGCAGGAAATATCCCAGTAGATCAGAAGTTTCTGAAAATACTCAGACCAGACCATGCCACGTTCAAAGTCACTTAAATCAACTCTTTCTTTCCCGTTCTGATGCTTGGTTTGAACTTCATCTTGATCATTTCTACATGCCTAAATGCACTGAGTTGCTGCCATGTGATTGGCTGATTAGATATTTGCGTTAACAAGCAGTTACACAGGTGTACCTAATAAAAGGACCGGTGTGTTTGTGTATGCATACATATATATATGAAATGGAGTGGTTACTTAGTAACAGGTAATAATGACAAATAAGTGTCTGTTAGGATTTTCAGCCTCTGAACACGACTAAGAATGGTTAAACTTAGTTGATCATGCCAGCACGTTGTGTCATTTTGGCAGTCAGTGTGACTGATAAGAGAAATGGCTCCTAGGAAATGCAGTTCCAAGCTATGGATGTGAGTCATGGATCGAAAAGAATTTTCATGTGCACGTTTTACCATGTGAAAGGATTGATGAGCGCTATGTATCGTATCTTCTTCAGGTGTCGGCAGTTTGTTGAGATGGTTAATGGTACAGACAGTGAGGTACGACGCTTTAATGACCACTCCCCGAATCACACACAGGACAGTTATTCAACCTCCAATCATCATGTGCAGAGCACAGGTAACAAACATAAGCACTTCTTTTTCTTTTTACTTTTTGTTTTGATTGCAAGTGGTGATTGTTTGTAACCACAAGTGATTTCACTGATCTTGTAGAGGCCTTCTTGCATCCTTTGTCTGATTAACCAGGACCTGTAACCAGTTGAAGTACTTATTTTGATTAAAATAATTGTATGATGGGGTTTTGATACTGAAAACAGACTTTAATGCGGGGAGCGTCACAAAAGTGCACTGCCTCTCACCTCTATTTATTTCTGATCAGGACACTTGGTGGATATTACGTGGGCATATATGCTGAAAAAGGGATTTGTGCATGTTCTTCATATTATAATGTAATGGTATAAACATTAGACCGTTAATTGGACTCAAATACAGGGGTACCTCAGTTCTCGACCCCCACAGAGATAATCAAATTCGGTTCTCGACGCAAATGACTAGCAAAATGTGTCTTGGTTTACGTCGTTTGCTGAGGTACTCGGTGCACTCGCTTAAACCTGTATGAGTCGAGCCACGTGACTCGTTTCAGCTAAAACTCAATTCACGATTCATGATTCAGAGATTCAGGTTTATAATAGCCCTTGTTCATTGAAGACCTCCGCTCTGTTTATCGTGTTTTTCTTTATTTTTACATTTACAGTACTGTATTCTTAGGGCAAATAAGTGTCCATGGGTAGTTATAAGAGCCAACTGAAAGGATATTGAAAGGAACACAGGCTGCAGTTAGCTTAGCATCAATGCTAGCACCCGGAGTTCACCAATAGAGTAAGTGTTTTGCTTTTACTTTTCACTTCCAATCCATTACTCACTAAATTAACAATTTATTATACAATAAGCTTTGTGTTAATGATTTTGGCCAACTGTAGGTTAATGTAAGTGTTTTAAACAGTAACTTACTTGTCATTAGTTATTATAGGCTCTGCTATGATAGAATATAGACTGCTCTACCAAGCCCTCATTAAACTCCCCAGTGTGTCCACACGATACATTATTTGATGGATTTATGATGGATTTGTCTGCGTTTATATAATGCCTTATACAATACAGTGTGGATTTTCTGGGGGTCTGGAATGGATTAATTCCGTTTACATAATTCCTTATGGGAAAATTTGTGAGTACTCGTTGTTTTCCGTTCTCGACAAGCCTTCTGGAACGAATGAATGACAAGAACCGAGGTACCACTAAAGAGGAATATACACAGACTGAAACAAGCCACTCAAGTTTGGAATAGCATTCATTGGAATAGCAATGGCTTGTGGCTTAGTTAATTTTCTAAAATAGTTTCTTAACATAGGAAGGAGTGTATGGAAAAAGGTGACTTGTGGCCATAGCATTCAGTGGACTAGTGTGTTAGACTGCTGCACCACCCGAGTGGCCATATTCTATTTTTGCTCATCTGAACCTTGTTGGGTTTGACCTGACCCTCAGGTGGCTTGAGCCAGTTGGTGAGTGGCATATTTCACAAAAAAAGTGGTGTACATTACAATTAATTTAGAAAATCATGTACTAGAATAGCAGTTTTGGAAAAGAGGGCCACATTTTGTTTTAATTACAGCCATCAGTCTGTTGCATATGTCTTTAATAGCTTTGCACAATCAGTCTGGGAATATTTGCCAAGTTTTTCTTGCAGAATTGTTCCAGTTCTGTAAATTGTCATGGTGTGCAGCAATGTGCTGCTGTCTTCAAGACTCTCTACAGATTTTCTGTCAAATTTGGGCATGGCTCCAACTTGGCCACTCAATTAAATTCACCCTCTTTTATTAGGCGTCTCAGACTAATATTAGGAGCCTACAAAACATCTCCCGCAGCAAGCCTATATGCAGAAGCAAGAGCCACTGCTACATCTCAAGAGACTCCAAATATGCGTACAATACTCCATAAAACATCAATAAAATAAAGAAAACCCAGCCCACCAAACTATCTTCACCAGTCACTATGCTCATGTATATGAGACAAAGCAAAGCAAATCAAACCACTAGGATTGCCCATAAAAGCCACCCTTGCATCTCTTAACATTCCAGTAAACACCATCAGAAAAACATCATCAGATTTTCTCACTAGTTCTAAAAGTAGATCAAGAGAACCCAGTTAAACAAATGAGACAAAAATATTATACTTGGTCATTTATTTATTTAGCAAACTGATCCAATATTACATATTAGTGAGTGGCAAAAGTATGTGAAATTGAAGTCGGGTGTTTTCAATCAATGGGATGACAATCAGGTGTGAGTGGGCACCCTGTTTTATTTAAAGAACAGTGATCTATCAAAGTCTGCTCTTCACAGCACATGTTTGTGGAAGTGTATCATGGCATGAACAAAGGAGATTTCTCAAAGGAGGTGGTAAAAGGTTACAAAACCATCTCTAAAGTCTTTCGACTCCACTAATCCACAGTCAGACAGATTCTGTACAAATGGAGGAAATTCAAGACCATTATTACCCTCCCCAGGAGTGGTCGACCAACAAAGATCACTCCAAGAGCAAGGCGTGTAATAGTTGGTGAGGTCATAAAGAACCCCAGGGTAACTTCTAAGCAACTGAAGGCCTCTCTCACATTGGTCAATGTTAATAGTTGTGAGTCCACCATCAGAAGAACACTGAACAACAATGGTGGGCATGGCAGGGTTGCAAGGAGAAAGCCACTGCTCTCCAACAAGAACATGCTGCTCGTCTGCACTTAAAGATCACGTGGACAAGCCAGAAGGCTATTGGAAGAATGTTTTGTGGACGGATGAGACCAAAATGGAACTTTTTGGTTTAAAATAATAGCATTATGTTTGGAGAAAGGAAAACACTGCATTCCACCATAAGAACCTTAACGTTTAGTTGCTGTTATTGCTGTACAGGGGGGGGGGTCACACCAGATACTGAAAGGTTCACATACTTTTGCCACTCATTAATATGTAATATTGGATAATTTTCCTCAATAAATAAACAACCAAGTATAATATTTTGGTCTCAAATTTAACAGGGTTCTTTTTATCTGCTGTTAGGACTTGTGTGAAAATCTGATGAAGTTTTAGTTCATATTTATGCAGAAATATAGAAAATTCTTAAGGGTTCACAAACTTTCAAGCACCACTGTGCCTCCGTGGAGCGTCAAGACACCAGCTATAATTTTCAATCTGACAGAAATCCCAAAACAATCAGCCATCCACACAGATTATCATAGCCAATTTATTAGTATTCAAGAAATGCATCCAGTTAATCTATACAGATGGATCAAAGACAGAAACGCATGTCGGAGCAGACATTTTCACATCAGACTATCAGCATAGTATCCGTCTCCCACAACACTGCTCAATTTTCACAGCAGAAGCTTCTTGCCCTGAACTACGCACAAATAAGCTCTCACAGATTTCTACTCATATGCTCCGATTCAAAATCTTGCCTACAGGCTATGGACTCTCTAAAGACTGACCACCCTGTCATCATGGAAATACTTGCAACAGAGAGCAACCTAAATGATCAAGGAACTCACGTAACCCTCTGTTGGATCTCCAGCCACTGTGACTTTACCGGAAATGAAAAAGCAGACGAATTACCAAAATGAGCCAATGGAAAAGAAGTGTTCCAACCTTACATTCCGCCTACAGATGCCTACTCTAAAATTCGAACTCTATGCAGAACCCACTGGCCAATGGAGTGGAATGATAATATAGAGAATAAATTATATGAAATCTACCCTCTCCTAGACACGAGCTCCAATCAACATCTCTTGAACCGACTGTACCAGACAATTCTAACAAGATGCCGCATCGGACATTCAGCACAGACACACCGACACCTCCTTTTAGGCAAAGACGCTCCACTCTGCCATTACTGCAACGCTGCCCTTAAAGAATATACTGATTGAATGCTCTGGTATTGACAATATAAGAAAGAACTAATACAACGAAACTAATTTCAAAGATCTTTTCAGAAATACCCCTCCCAAGGAAGTACTGAACTTCCTAGAACTTGTGTTGAAACACCATATTTAGTTTTTAACCACTAACTTGTAACTAGTGAACATTGACTATTAGAGCTAGGTCTTTAGTTTGGGGCATAAACTCTAAAAAACTCATAAACTCTTATCCTCGTGTTTCTGATTGGTTGATACAGCTGTCCCTTCCTAATTTCCAAGCTTCCTGACTGACCTGTAATGCTTTCATGCAGTGCCATGAAATCCAAACCAATCACCACACTAGCTTTTTATTCCTAACTGGATAAACTTCCTCTAAATTTGAACCCTGTCACTTCCAGGCAAAACTTAATAACAAGACACTTTCCAGTTGAAAGATTAAAAACTAAAAGTAGTGTGAGTACTTAATATAAAATTTAGTGTAATGACTCAGTTAAATAAAAACTCAATATAATGACATCATTGTTAGGTCCTAAAATACCTAGGCTTCTCTGAAGCTCTAGAAAGCCCTCTGAAGGTTCCCCACTTCTTGGCAGCATCCATTTTCCATGTAATCCTGTCCATTTGCCCAGTCCCATCTAAAGGAAAGCAGTCCACATCATAATGTTGCCACCACTGTGCTTCACGTGGTAGGTGTGGTGTATTTTGGTTGGTGTGCTGAAGGTGGTTTTTGCCAAACATAGTCTTTGGATTTCAGTCCAAAACGTTCAGTCTTTGTCCCACCTGACCATAGAACCTTTAGGCACATGGCATCAGAAGACTCAGTGTTGCACTGTTTAATAAGAGGCTTTTCTCTTGACATACAATCTCTTGTCGTAAAGATCGTGATATTGTTGCCAAATGCACAGACCAAACAATCTCAGCTATGAAGTTCTTCAAAGTTGCCACTTTTGGCAACTTCTCTGACTCATTTATGCAGTTTGGGTGGATGGCCCAATTTGGGAAAAGTGGTGGTGTCATACAGTTCTCTTAATAATGCTCTGAATCGTATCCTCAGGGGTGGAAGCTGTCCGAATCTTTCTTCTGACTTGTACTTTTCCACAACTTTATCCCAGAGCTCTTTTAAAACCATCTTTCCAGCCATGGAGAATTCTTTTGCATAAAAAAGCTTAGTAATAATAAGTGATGTCAGGTGGGAACCAATTAAATTGGTGTGTGATTTGAAAGGTGATTTGAGTAAGTTTATAATGGTTAGGCTGAAGAGGTTGATCACTTATTAAGCCAGATATATAACTGATTGAATTTTAATAACTGATCAGATTAAAAATAAAAAATAAAAAAAGCTGTGGACTCTTTAGAATTTTCTTTATTTCTGTGTATATATCACCTAAAACATTGTCAGATTTTCAGTTCTAAAAGTAGAAAGAAAATGATCCACTATTGCATGTCTGTGCATGGCAGAAGTATGTGAACCTTTGATTTATATTAAGACTGTTAGTGTTATTAGTTTAAATGTGGATATGAGATGATGTAATGGCTCAGTTAAAAAAAAAACATTTTCTATCTAGTATTGGTTATTATGAATCTAAATACCACTGTTATTTCTTGTTTTATTTATATTTCATTGTTTTTTTATATATGATTATTCCATCCACATGTGAGTCATACGCTACATTAACACAAAGGCATGCCAAGAAATTTGACAGGCTTTGTACTTTTTCCAAATAATGCACCGGTCACTTGATAAACATCTGGGGTAAAAAGTCTAATCTGATCTAGGGGTTGGTATTGGAAAGGACTTGTACGATACAAATACATCACGATACATTGCGATACAATGAATATAGCGATTTATTGTGATATTCCACAACACCTGAAATACAAGACATGGTGTACAATCTGAGTTGTCTTAATACATCACATTGATAATTCAGCGAACAAACACTGCACTGCACTACATGAGCAGAGATTGCTGTTTACACCTCATTTAACATGTGTATAAGGCTGTGGATCCTTTAGAATTTTGTTTATTTCTGTGTACATATCACCTAAAACATTGTCAGATTTTCACACAAGTTCTAAAAGTAACCCAGTTAGACAAATGAGGCAAATATATTACACTTGGCCATTTATTTATTGTGGAAAATGATCCGCTATTGCACATCTGTGAATAGCAGAAGTATGTGAACCTTTGTTTTCAGTATCTGGTGTGACCCCATTGTGTAGCCATAACTGCAACTAAACTTTCCTGGTAACTGTTGACCAGTATTGCAAGTTGGCTTGAAGGTATTTTTGCCCAGTTTCAGCAGTTTCAGCTCGAGGATGCTGGTGTGTTACTTCACCTGAGCTTCCACAACATTTCTATTGGATTAAAGTCAGGTTATGTACATCGTGTCTGTGTTACATCTTGATTAGCAGACAGTCCCACGTGCAGTAATGGTGTGACACCTTCTAACAAAAACAAGAGCCACACGAAATATCCGGGAGCTGGCTCCGCCTCCTCATCTCCTTCCTCCTCACCCTCCTCAGTCAACTACTCCGAGTCCAACTGCTCTGACTCCACCAAGTCCCAGCCCCATAGTTCCACCAGCAACCAGGAGACCAGGTAGACCACAAGATGGCACATTTTAGGCTAAAACATGGATCATGCATTGTGGTTCATGGCCAAGGATTTCCCTGTGATATCTCTCTCTCTCTCTCTCTCGTCCTCTTTGGTCCTTGTTCAGTGACAGTGAAATGGAGATCGAAGCTGAGCACTACAGTAATGGCGTGGCCGAGAACGCCTCCACTCACATCATGAATGGCACATATAAGCACCAGGAAAGCCTGCAAGGGGAAGACAACAGTGTGGGCAATGGAGTAGCAGGTATGTACAGAGTAACAAGAGCATTCCCAATGCACGCAATTATTCTCCACATTTAAAACAGTGTCATGACCAGACGTTGGAGCCCATTTACACCTTGAATTAACAGATGAATTTCATTCATAAATTATTATCTGGGTAACAGTCCTGAGAAGTTAGCCAAGCAAGAAATAAACATCACCCTCCCTGCCAAAAAGCCACTGACCGGTAACTGTTAATTTAGCAGCCACTTTAGTATGTAGAGAGTACACAGCGCTGTTCAGCCAAACAGTGAGTGCATTGTAGTATTTATATCCCATCTTTAGAATGTCTGGTTGCTGTTCTCCTTTATACATAGATATGTAAATGTGGCTGTGTATTTATTCTCACTGAATGAAAGCTTAGCTTGAGCAAATGTGCTGTATAGCTGGGTAAAAGATTGCAAGAACAGACCGAATGATAGAATTGAAAGTCTGGAATGGGATGCTTCAGTACAAAGTACTTGATAAGCCTTGAGTGGCTTGGGTATGACCCAGCTATCAGGATCACATTTAAAGAATGTTAGTGTTATTGCATTTTAAATACTTGGCTTAGTTTAAATGTGGATATAAGAGGATGCATGGTTCAGTTAAAAAAAAAAAAATACAGAGATGATCTTCTTTCTTTATTTTCTATGCAGTATGGATTATTATGTATCTAAATACCAGTATTAGTTGTTGTTTTATTTATATTTGATTGTTTTTTTTTATATTTGATTATTCCATCCACGTGATTCATACGCCACGTTGACATTAGCATACATTCATGGAGAGACATTTGACAGATTTTGCACTTTTTCCAAGTAATGCAAGTAATGATTTGATAAACATCTGGGGGACAAGGTCTAATCTGATTCTAAGAGATAATTGAATTTGAATCCGAAAATGAATTATCTGAGTAGTTGAGACCCAAAATTGCAAAAATGTAAAGGCATTACCAAGGATACAAGTTCTTAATGTTTCTGTGATTACTGTATGCAACATCATAGTGAAATTTGCAGCCTGTGGTATTGTAGCTACCCTTTTTTTATGGGGACGCCAGATAAAATTGATAAGTGATTTCATTCAGGATCGCTTGAATGGTGCAGAAAGAACCTCAATTTACTTCCAGACGAATTCAATCTGAGCTGCAGAACCAAGGACCAATGGTGTGTGCTCACACTATCTATCATCTAAATGAAAGGGGACTCTTAGGTAGGAGTCCCAGGAGGATCCGACCGCCGATACAGAGTCAGAAAATAGCTAGAATGGAATTTTAGAAAACTTACCTTGAGGCCCAAATATCCTTCTGGGAGAATGTCTTGTTGACAGATGAGATCAAAATGGATCCTTGCTAAAGTATGGTCAAACATGGTGTTTTATGGGTTTCCAAACACTAGTGTAGTATTTTGGATCCCAACATAGCTCCCAGTGTTTAAAAAAAAATGATTTTAGTTATTCTTTCCTAGGGGTGTGCTACCATTTTTTTAAAATGGGGAGATATATAAAATATAGTTTGTGTGTGTATACTATATTGCCAAAAGTATTCACTCACCCATCCAAGTAATTGAATTCAGGTATTTCAATCACTTCCATGGCCACAGGTGTAAAAAATCAAGCACTTAAGGCAGACTGCTTCTACAAACATTTGTGAAAGAATGGGTCACTCTCAGGGGCTCAGTGAATTCCAGCATGGTACCGTGATAGGATGCCACCTGTGCAGTAGTGAAATTTCCTCGCTACTAAATATTCCACAGTGAAATGTCAGTGGTATTATAACAAAGTGGAAGCGATTGGGAACAGCAGCTCAGCCACATGATATGACAGAGCAGATGCTGAGGCTCATAGTGCACAGAGGTCGCCAACTTTCTGCAGAGTCAGTCACTACAGACCTCCAATCTTTGTGTGGCCTTCTGATTAGCTCAAGAACAGTGTGTAGAGAGCTTCATGGAATGGTTTTCCATGGCCGAGTAGCTGCATCCAAGCCTTACATCCCCAAGTGCAATGCAAAGCGTCGGATGCAGCGGTGTAAAGCACACCGCCACTGGACTCTAGAGCAGTGGAGATGTGTTCTCTGGAGTGACGAGTCACGTTTCTCCATCTGACAATCTGATGGACGAGTCTGGGTTTGGCGGTTGCCTGGAGAACAGTACTTATCTGACTGCATTGTGTCACGTTTGGTGGAAAGAGGATTATGGTGTGGGGTTGTTTTTCAGGAGTTTGACTCGGGCCCCTTAGATCCAGTGAAAGGAACTCTTAATGCTTCCGCATACCAAGAGATTTTCTACAATTTCATGCTCTCAACTGGGTGGGAACAGTTTGGGGATGACCACGTCCTGGTCCACCATGACTGCAAAGCAGTGCACAAAGCAAGGTCCATAAAGACATGGATGAGCGAGTTTGGTGTGGAAGAACTCGACTGGCCTGCACAGAGTCCTGACCTCAACCTGACAGAACACCTTTGGGATGAATGAGAGCAGAGGCTACAAGCCAGGCCTTCTCGTCCAACATCAGTGTCTGACCTCACAAATGCACTTCTTGTTTGGATTGCACAAAGAAAGTATTGTAATATTGTTATTATTATTAGCATAAATTAATTAGAGCAATACATTATTAGATTATCAGAGTAGTTAATTGTCAAATTGCCTAATTAGTAATTTGTGTTGAAGGAAAAACTGTAAGCGTGGCATTTTTTAAAAATTAAATGGTGAAATGTGTTGTAGCTTGAACGTTCAGAAAAAATCTAACTTACTTGTAGATCTGTTGACTCTAAAGTCCACAGTAGTGACTCAATGGTGAAGACGCAAGATTTTGAGCCCCTGCTGGGCCAAGTCCTTAAACCTCAACCACTCAGGATAATTTTACGTTTGTGCTAAAAGTGTCTTCAGAATTTATCCAACAAAAGATTTCAGAAATGCATTTGCAATTTCTGTTCCTAGGGTACTGAATATGTAATTGTAATGTAAAATTAGTTATTGTGTTAGAATCCATGAATAATTTGCTTGTCTTTGTAAGGGGGACAGTGTTTTGGTTAGTAGAATTACTGCTTTTTGAGTAGTAACTGGAGAATAACAAAGAAAATATCAGTTTAATTTATTTAATATGGCAGGAGTATGATCAACAGGGATTATTTTTTGTACAGCTTTCAGTTAGCTTGATTTGATGGCTTTTTCAACATGTCTCTTAAGCAATATTCAGTTGTGTTGACAACAGTTACATCAGGATGAGCGCAATTTGATTAGATAATGCGTGGGGATATTTGCTTTCTAATTCCAGCCTGATATGAACACATTGTACACAATGCATTTACATTTACCCATGATCATATTAATGCAAGAGTAGATGAGGTCTTGGTTTATGCATGAGATTGGTCTTTCTTCATCTCATTTGCTAATTTTTGCTTTGTACCCCATCTGATTGTTGCTACACTGAGCTCTTCTCTAAATCAGACCATTTAATATGTGTCTCCAGGGTTATTAAACACAGGATAGCGAGTGTGTGATGCAATAGTCTGTAACAGGAGTTGGAAGGCTTTTTCAGAGCTGTCTAATCCGTTCATGTTGGTGAGCCTGGGCAGAATGACACATTTGTCTTCAGTACCGGTCTGTCTTAAACAATTCAACTGCGTTAGAGAACTAGATCGTTCATGCTGTGCAGTAAACTGTCACAGAATATGTATTTTAGTCAAATCTCTTGGGCAGTGTTTTGGTGATCATATTTGAACAGCTAGGAATTATGTTAAGTAAATATGGGTGGGATTTAAAACCTCCGAACACCAAGCAGAAATAACACAACTTTAAAAGATATAGTTTTTGCCCTCTTACACTGAAAAAGTAATGGGTATATGGTAAATTCATACAACTACAGTGGAACCTCGATAGTGTTAATTGTAGAGTTGTATTGCATACTTAAATTATATATATATATATACTCAAGTGCATGTATTCTTGTTGATTGGATAACTGACAAAATGGTCCAATTATTCACCACTCCTGACTGAGAGCACTCCACATACCTTGTAGTTTAGGATAGAACATGGTTTGACCCAGTCGTCGTGTCATCATCCATTGTTAAAGTTGATCAGGTCTTTATTCCCACCATGTCAACTGCCAAAATCAGTTGTTCACTTACCGTTTAATTTATTTATAAATGCGCATTTGTAACAAGACAAACATTATTTGCAATTCAGTCTGTGTGTGGTTTTAATATTTTGGTTGTTCATGTGTATGCCTTTGTGGTTTTATTGTTTACCCATCCTTAAAAGTGCATCGGTAAGCAAATGATGCAAACCTAGAACCAGCAAACATTCTTTTCTTGTATTCTCACTCCTTTCAGAGGACGGCTATGGCTCAAGGCAGCTGTGTGGGGGTAGCCAGGCTGCCACGGAACGCATGATCCAGTTTGGTCGTGAGCTGCAGACTCTCAGTGAGCAGCTCTCACGCCAGTACGGCAAAAACACCACACACAAGAAGATGCTGCAGGTGAGAAGGGTGATTTAAACCTTAAGAGATGGTCTTGGCACCTGCTTGGACTCTAGTTGGGTATAGCAAATACACAAAAAGCAAGAAATGAAAGCAAGTGAAGCACGGAAACAAAGTGTGTTCGTTTGACTAGTGCTATAGAGCCTTACCATGCTCAGGTGTGCTACACTGAACCCGGCGCAGGCCCGCAGAAGGAGGTAGGCTCTGCCGTGGGTTGCCAGTACGCATGTACTGTGATTGCTAATCGTGCCCAAGCATGGAACTCGACGTCAGGTGCCTCTGTTGAAATCCTCTCGTACATGCAGCACGAGTAGCCGAAAATTGCTGCATGTGTAGCCAATAAATCTATTATAACAGAGTATAAGAGGGTTGTATGTCAGCGCATCCAAAACGAAACCCGAAAAATCAGTAATAGTAACTGTTTATTTATATTACGCCTTCTCTTAGAAACTCGAAGCGCTTAACAAACATTAAGTAAAAACAGAAGAAACTACCGTATTTGTCGGACCATAAGGCGCACTTAAAATCCTTTAACTTTCTCAAAATTCGACAGTGCGCCTCAAAATGCGGTGCGCCTAATGTATGAATTAATTCTGGTTATGCTTTCTGACCTAGAACCGATTGTAGATGGTTCACGGTGCTCATAAATCTGTCAAAATGTTTTAGCAAGGCCTTGGTAAGTTACGAAGCTTACGGCAACCGTAGTGCGCAGCATCGCGGAGTAATACGGTATGTGCTTCAGCATTAGGGTACGTGCATTCATTCATTCATTTTCGAAGCGGATTTCAAACTCAATGCTATCAGTTACGCAGTACAACATGGACATAGAGCAGCTGTGAGAGAATTCAACATCAACAGATCAATGATACTTAAGTGGAGGAAGCAAGAAGACGCCCTGCGCCAGGTAAAGACCAAACTGAGCTTCCGACGGAACTTAAGAGTTTTGTTTCATTTAATGCGCCTTATAACCCGGTGCGCTTTGTAGCCCGGAAAATACGGTACTTTATGTTCACGAGAAATAATAATAAAAATATAAAACGACATGCAATAAGAAATACAAATTACTAGTACAGGCAAATCAGGAATGGAAGGCATCTCTAAAAATGATGGATTTTAAAGAGTTCAGACTGTCTGTTGCTCTGATATTATCTGGGAGTTGATTCCATAAGCATGGAGCAGCAGAGCAACTTTTCTCCACTAAAACCTGCATCGTAATGCCACCAGTGTGCTCAGGCCCAGAATATTTAAGTGCAATGTGAGCGCAGGCCAGTCATGCTCTGGCACGGGACAAGACAACCGGGGATGGTGTGAGTACCTCAGATTACTTTTAAATAATCTGTGTGCTGATTCTCAGGTGATGTATCGGTCTGATTCACTAGCCCACCACTGTGAAGTACCGGCTTCGAGTCTGGCGCCTCTGAGCTGGTCGGGTTCTGGACAGCCACAGTTGGCTGTAAACTTTAAGTAAATGCTGCAGTCCACCACAGTGGGCGAAAAAGGCCAAGAACAAAAAAATGAAGAACAACCAGGATTTCTCTCTTGAGATGGTAACCTGAAGTAAACCTTCAGGGACCCTCCATGTGTCTGATGTGTCTGAGATGAAATGCACAACACACTCAAAGCCACAAGAAGCAGGGAGACGTAAACATACATAATACTTAACAAAAGCCAGGGATTAAAGATGTTTTAAGGCAGCGGAAATAAGGAACCAAATAGTTTGTGAGGCATTAATGTTTAATTATATTGAACTGTCATGAGCAGCACTTAAGCTAAGTCTCAAATGTTTGTTTTTGTATTCATTCATTGCTCCAAAATCTGAAGCCCTGTACTACAGATAAGAATGTCCTTGTTTTCACAAACACATACCGACGTTTTGCTCAGTGCTTAGAACTCCATGCTTGTGCACTTATTGCTTTATGCATGTTTGAGATATTGTCTCTTATGGCTAAGGAATTATTGATATAGTTTTCTCATGCCAGGAAGACCAACACTGAGTTCCCATCTAAAATTAGTGACATAAGTAGACAGAATATGGAGCAGATAAAAGTTGTGGTATGAGGATTGCACAAGGTGCAAGCTAAATAAACATCATTTTCACTCATAATGCTGCTAAATTATACAAGAACCTTTGAGTGGTAACAATGGAATACAGCTCAAGTTTGGCATTTTCTAACTTGTTGCTTGTTTAAGGGCTTAAATGAACATTCTTCAGCCTGTGATTGTTTACCACTGCTCTAATGTGTGCATGTGTGTGTAGGATGCGTTCAGTCTATTGGCATATTCAGACCCATGGAATTGCCCGGTGGGCCAGCAGCTGGACCCCACACAGAGAGAAGCCATCTGCTCTGCTCTCAACAGCGCCATCTTGGGTAACGGCAGACAAACTCTCTCTCTCTCTCTCTCTCTCTCTCTCTGTGTCTCTCGCACACACTGTATGACCAAAAGTATTTATGCACTTCTTATAATCAGTGCCTCTTTAGGCACTTTTCCAGCACACTCACTTATAACAGGTTCATAACCATCTCACAAAGCAAAATTCACTGATCCCTTGAACATGACAAACCGATTAGTGTTCCTTCACTGGTCTCTCCCAGTCACCTGATCCAGTAGAGCATCCTTGGGATGTGGTATAGTGGGACATTCACAGCATGAAAGTGCACCTAACTATTCTGCAGGACATGTGTGAAAGCCATGTCACATACTTGTGCGTTTTCAACATCTCTTGGAATCCGTGCCATGAAGAACTGAAGCTGTTTTTAGAGCAAATGGAGGCCCTACCCAGTATTACAACAGTGTTCCTAAGAAAGTGCTCGGTCAGTGTAGATCTAAGTTCTTGATTTTGTTTCCTTTTCTCATTTTTTCCCTGTCATTTATTGAGTAGTTTATTTCCAGGGCTGTCACTTATTATTTGAAGACATTTCCACTGACTTGTGTCACTAATAAACGTGATTTGTTGTGTTTGCCAGTTTGTTTTATAAAAGTACCTACTGTAGGTAAGGGATGGACTTCAGGGTTTTCCATCTACCCTTTAGAAATAAGTGTTTGTTTCCAGCTCTGTCAAACTAAATGATATTTGAGCTAGATGTTAAGGTGAAGTTAAAAAAAATCAGTTGGATGAAAACCCCCAGAGAACTTCTTTATTTACCTCTCTTACAGAGTCTCAGAACTTGCCGAAGCAACCCCCACTCATGCTAGCGCTGGGTCAGGCCACAGAGTGCGTGCAGCTCATGGCCCGTGTGCGCTCCGGCTCCTGCTCCTTTGCCAGAGTTGACAGCTTTTTGCACTAGCCCAAGGCCAGGTGATATTACACACACACACACAAACACACACACACACACAAACACTCAATGCCTAGACATTATTGACACGGGATATAGAATAACTGAGTAACTGCAAAAATATATATGTCTTTATTAATGACTTTCCATATACTATGGTCATCTGAGTAATTGGAAGTATACAATAATTAGCCCTATTATAATTTGTAAAACAATTATCAACCAGGTAGCAGAGTAGGATTGATAACCACCATTTAATATATATATATATATATATATATATATATACACATGTATTTACTTGCACATTGGTGCCTCGGTTTTCGACAACCTCGGAACTCGTTGAATTCGGTTCTCGATGCATTTTGACTAGACAAGTTTGTCTCGGTTCTCACCATTTGATCGGTACTCTGCACACTTGCTTAAACTTGAAGCCGATTCAGTTTCACAAAAGCCATTGCTCAGTAAAGATTTCAGCTATTTTTATCATGTTTTCTTTATTTTTTCATCTACCATACTGTATTCTTAGTGCAAATAAGTCTCCATGGGTCCTAAAAAGGTTAGGTCATAAGAGCCAACCGAAAGCAAAACAGGAATTGAATGCTACAGAACACAGGCTGCAGTTAGCTTAGCAGCTATGCTAGCGCCCTGAGTTCACCAATAGAGCAAGTGTTTTGCTTTTACTTTTTCACTTTCGATACATTACTCACTAAAACATGAGATTTTTCAACACTTTATTCTAAACTAAGCTTTGTGTTCATGATTTTGGCCAACTGTAGGTTAATGCAAGTGTTTTAAACATTGAATTACTTGTCATGAGGCGGCATAATGTAACTGCAGTCATTTAAGGTGGACCGGAAAATGCACATGCAACCGAATGCAACCAATTTCAGCTTCATCTCCATACACCAAACACTCATTATACTCCCCAGACCATGATGCATTTAACTTATTTATGATGGATTTGTTGGAACATATCATCTTCATAAATCATGGAGCACCTGTACAGTACAACTCCATTAATGCATATAATGCCTTATACAGTGTGAATTTTCTGGGGGTCTGGAACAGATTAATTACGTTTACGTTATTCCTTATGGAATAAATTTGCTCAGTACTCGTTGTTTTCCGTTCTCAACAAGCCTTCTGGAACGAATTAATGACGAGAACTGAGGTACCACTGTGTACACCTGTATTTATGTGTACATTTATTTTATTATATTATGACTTTTTTGAAGATTACTTTCCACAGCTCTAGTTATTTAAGAGATTTTATAGTACATCCTCTACAAAATGCTGCCTTTCTCCACTTTATCTGATGTAATCAATACACATAGACAAGAACATACTTTTGCGCTAAACATACTGACAGTCAAAAGCAATTGCTCAAACCCATTTACAGTGGGGCAAAAAAGTATTTAGTCAGCCACTGATTGTGCAAGTTCTCCGACTTAGAAAGATGAGAGAGGTCTGTAATTTTCATCATAGGTACACTTCAATTATGAGAGACAAAATGAGAAAAAATCCAGGAAATCACATTGTAGGATTTTAAAAGAATTTAATTGTAAATTATGGTGGAAAATAAGTATTTGGTCAATAAATTTGGTTCAACTCAATACTTGAACATAACCTTTGTCGACAATGACAGAAGTCAAACATTTCCTGTAGTCTTCACCTTCACCAGGTTGGCACAAACTATAGCTGGTAAGTTTGGACCATTCTTTTCCTCCCTGCAGATCTCCTCTAGAGCATGGATGTTTTGGGGCAAACAACGGCCTTTCAACTCCCTCCCTCCACACATTTTCCTGGGGTTGAGGTACTGGAGACTGTCTAGGCCCACTCCAGGACCCTTGAAATGCTTTTTATTACAGAGCCACTGGTTTGGGGATCATTGTAATGGCTGGAAGACCCGCCAGTTTCCATCTTCAAACTGCTCTCACTGATGGAAGGAGGTTTTTTTCTTAAATCCACGATACTGGCCCTGTTCATTCTTCCCTTACAATACCACTAACACGGACGTCATTTCTTTTCCCCTCTGCAGAAAACAGCCCCACAGCATGAATGTTTCCATCCCCAATGCTTTCCGTAGGTATGGTTCTTGGATGCGACTCAGCAATTTTTTTTTTTTACCAAAAAGTTTTTATTTTGGTTTCATCTGACCACCAGATATTCTCCCAATCCTCTTCTGGATCATCCCTATGCTCTCTGGCAAAATTCATATGGCCTGGACATGTACTGGGCTTAAGCAGGGGTCCACGCCTGGCCACTCTGCAGATCCTGAGTCCCCCCTCTTGCGTGAAGTGTTTGATGGTAGCCTTGTTCTTTTGGTCCCAGCTCTCTGCAGGTCTTTCATCAGGTTCCCTCTATGTAGTTCTGGAATTTTTGCTCACCGTTCTCAATGATCATTTTGACCCCATGGGATGAGATCTTGCGTGGGGGCCCCCAGATCAGGGAGAATTAATGGTCCTTGTGTGTCTTTCAATTGCGTTCCACAGTTTTGATTTTTCACCCAACCTGCTTGCCTTCTTGTAGATTCACTCTTCCAACCTGGTGCAGGTCTACAATTTTCTCTTTGGTCTTGCCATGGTTTTGGAGTCCTTGCTGTTTGAGTCGGCTGTGGACAGGTTTTGTTTTATACACATAACGAGTCCAAAAAAACAGGTCCCAATTAAATAACAGGTAACAGTGGAGGACAGAAGTTACAGTCTGTGAGAGCCAGAAATCTTGCTTATGTTGGTGACCAAATCCTTATTTCCACCATTAATTAGCCGTTAAATTTAATGAAAAAATCGTACCAATGTGGAGTTTACTGGATTTTTTTTTCTCATTTTGTTTCTCATAGTTGAAGTGTACCTAGATGAAAATTACAGACCTCGCTCAACTTCTAAGTAGGAGAACTTGCGCACAATCAGTGCTGATGAAATCTTTTTTGGGCCCCTTATGTCAGTACTTTATACATAAAAAGGATGAACAGAAAGTACAAAATTGCATTGGTTTATCAGTGGCTTATCAGCTTATCGTTCTTGGTCCTCCTCTACCCATCCTCCCATGTTGATGTACTGAAGAACTTCCTCGCATGCACTCTGTGCCGTTTTAAAATCTGGTTTGCTCTTTCCTACCTAAAAGCTTCCTCTCTTGTAATTGTCGTTCTCTGTTACTTCCAGGAATCTTTGTCATTCACCGATCCTTTTGGGGTTTTTTTTAATTCAGGATACCACTGAGTACACAAAAACTCGAACAACAACAACTCATTGTGAATGTACTTCCTCACAATGTTTTTTTGAATTATTCTTGGATTTAGGTTTATTCTGATCACTTTATTAATACCATGTATGACCTGATTTTGGACCTCATCCTTACTATACCACCTTTACAAAGATTCTACTTATTGATACTAGTTCTTCTGCTTCAAAATGGTGGAAAAAATGGGCCAAATGTTTAAGTAAAAAGAATATCTTTATTTAAATATTTCAGCTTAAAAAGTAACCATTTTTATGTTAAGTTTTTTCCCCATTTAAACCTATTATTGGGGAGGGGGTGTCTTCTTGGATCACCTTTGTTAATTCAGCAGTAGCTATTAGTATCACCAGCAGTAATTGAGGGAAGTTGGGATTGTCTACGTCATTGAATTAGGAAATTAAACCACGTTATGTTTTGTTCATGTTAAGCATAAACCAGCATGAAGCTTAGTGTCATGCTGGTGCTGTAGATGTTTTTGCCATGTTGGAGGTGCAACTTCCTTTACAACAGATCAACTTTCCACACATTTCATTTAGCCTTTCATGTTCTCTCATGGTGGAGCAAAACTGTTGAGCGCTTCCACTACTGTTTTAGCGGAGCGTCTCAAAAAACAAACCCACATTATGATGATGTTCTGCATCGGTCCTGGCAGATAGATGATTCCATAATTCAGATGTATTGTGCGTTAATCATATTTGTGTATTTGATGTGCATTAGAAAGAACCGATAAGTGGAATTGAACTTCCACAAATTTAATGGGTACCTGGTTCTTGGAATTTTGGAACCGGTTCAGAATCAGTACTCCTTGCAACCCTGCCATGCACACCATTGTTGTTCAGTGTTCTTCTGATGGTGGACTCATGAACATTAGCCAATGTGAGAGAGGCCTTCAGTTGCTTAGAAGTTACCCTGGGGTCCTTTGTGAGCTCACCAACTATTACACCCCTTGCTCTTGGAGTGATCTTTGTTGGTCGACCACTCCTGGGGAGGGTAACAATGGTCTTGAATTTCCTCCATTTGTACACAATCTGTCTGACTTTTGTAACCTTTTCCAGCCTGATGAACATCAACAACTCTTTGTCCTCAGAAATCTCCTTTGTTCGTGGGTTTTTTTTCCGTTAAGTGTATAGGAAGGGTAGATAAGTGTGTTACATAGGTGCATATGAGCAATTCCTTTTGACTGCAAGTGTAATAGGTCTTTGAGGTCTTGTTGGATTTTTTAAAAACATGTTAACTGCCTTATTCAGAGTTGTGACCCAATGTGTTACAAGAGAACATCAGAACTAATCGACGCAATTGTGGAAACCTGATAATGATCTGATTAGTGTGTTATTACTAATGCGAATGTACACACAAACTGCTACAAGGTTTGCTCATGAGTGCTAAGGGTTTTTTTAATACTTTTCTGTGTAATAAACCAACGTGGGTGTGTGTGGTTGTGTGGTGTTCGTGTTTTCTCAAGCAACGTCCAGGCCAGCTAAGAAGTGGACTTTCCAGTGGTTGCCATAAGGAACACGCACGTTTGATTTAGTGTATTAACTTGCCGCTTGCCGCAGGCAGTTCGAATGAGGAATGACCAGAAACATGGAGGAGAGGCTTCTTTTTAATTTAGTATTATCAAATACAAATTGTGTGACACTATTTAAAGACAGTTAATTATTATTCCGTTTATCTAGTCATTTTTATTTTAGTTTCTATTTTGTCAGTTTGTTGTGCTCATCTTGACATTGAACCAGACTCCCTTCTTTGTTTTTAATGGGTGGGTTCAGTGCATAGTATTCCCAACATGCACCATATCTTGAGGTAATGCAGAGTAGTAAAGACTTCTTCAAACCCTAAGATCAACACGTCTATTTTCTTCACAACTCAGGTATTTCTGACGCGTTTCATTTTGGAATGGGACAATGCAGAAGGAGGTATTCCTGTACCTAGCAATACTCGTTATCATTTTAGAAAGCCTTGCTTATCTACCTGAAATTTTGCTGACCGCAGCACCACATAGCTAGCCGTTTTAAATTGTTACGCCACGCTAAATTGTGGTAGAGTAAGCGCTGAGGTTTTAGGCTGAGTTCAGACGTTTTCCTACGTTTCCCAAGCATTTCGCCTCCAAGTTAGTAGTTCACCTCAGTCACCAGCACCAGTCATTTTTAATAGATGCAGAATATACGTTTGCATCTCAGACCTAGACTAACAGAGTTATTAAAGTTTGGGTCTTCTGTTTTAATGCTGATCTTTATAGAGGAACAAATCATTTGAAGCCCAGCTTTTATTGTTTGGCTAGGTTTATTAACATTGATCCTGTGGGTGTCTGTGTGTATGGCTGCAATGAATAAAAATGAGGAAAAACAAGGTTAGTAATTTCCTTATATTCTGACTGCACCAATCAGGCTTTCACTAATTCTTACAATTAGGAAAAGTGTTTATGTTACGGGTTTCACTTTGACACCATACTCTTGATTCTGTAGCTGTAGGCATTAGATGACTGTGGAGACCCTGTACCTCAGCAGGTACAGCAGGGAACATTTCACTACTCCATTTTCTACTTGCAAGATCCCAAGTGAGAACAGAAAGCGCTAACATTAACCTTACAGTTTCTTCTTCCTTTGCACGTCTTAGTCTGTTCTCTCACTTTCTGTTTCTTTGCCATCATAAACTATTTGTTACTTTGACCAACACAACTGAATTATTATCTGATCTCAGCAGGTCTCAGCTAAATACACAGGTGGTAGTCATGCACATTTTGAGTAACAGGCTAAATCAGTGCGTCTACCCCAGATCCGAACTTTATTCATGTTTTTATGCACTCTATGGGTTTCAAGAGGGAAAAGCTCAGCAATGCTCCATCTAATTACAGTCAACTCCAGAGTTATTGGTCTGTCTGGTAATGGTTGTTTTTTTTTAATGGTAATGAAAATAATTCTGCACATTTTAAATGTACACATCACAATTATTGGCATCCCTGCATTGAACACTTTGTGCAACCCCCCTTTGCCATACAGTAGCAGCACTGGCGTTTCTCCTGTAATGCTTGATAAGATTGGGGGATGCCAAGGAAGGAATCTGACAGCACTCCTTCATAGCACACCTCAGAATTTCAGTGGGGTTTCAGCCAGGACATGGTTGGCCAGGTCAGAAGCTTGATAGTGTAGCTATTTAATCATTTTTTGTGTGAGTTCATCTTTTGGATCCTTGTCCTGCTGAACGATAAAGCCTGAAACCAATTATATGTATTTGCCAGAGCAGCAAAATTTTCCATTTCAGATCTTTTTGTAAAGTCATGATATCAGGGTCTTTGGATGAAAACAGACCCACAACATCACAGAACTGCCAAGAAATGTCACATCATCTAGAATTTACCCAGAGTGGCTAACAACTGATACAATCTTACATTGTTTGGTCCATGCAGTGGTCAAGGGCCTTGCTCAAAGGCCCAACGGTGGCAGCTGAAACATGGGTCCTTCTGGATTAGGTTAATTTCTGTATAAGCATACTTTTATTGGCAAGACCTGTATCTTGTCTCATCTGACCATAGACACTGGTTGCTGTTAAATGTCTGACAGTCTACCTCATAGAGCTTGTTGATGGTTAGGCGAAAGAAAAGGTTCTTTCTGACATGCCTTACAAAAGGTTTGCTGGTGTCGAGGTGGCACCTAATTGGATATTTGTAGACCCCTGTCCATGCCTTTCTAACCCTTCTCACTATACATGTAGGCAAAATACTTTTGCACAGGTATCCAGCAGGGTTCATTATTATCATCTTTCTCATGTTATAAATAAGATGTTTTTCAATTAGGTTTAATTGATATTCAGAAACGTTTTTATCCATTGTTACTAAGGTTGCTAATAATTCTGGAGCTGACTTTAATTATCAAATTATTTTTTCTTTATTTTGTGTGCTTGTATGCTTAGGAGAATTGCTAAGAATGCATCCCTCATCTCCCATCTTTTGGTTAAAATAATATTATTCACAATAAATGAACAAGCTACATGATTTAAAACATGGTGATGCTTTTGCTTCTCAACTAGACAGCAAACAAATCAGCATCTCTATTTGTAGTTGATGGTATCACACCTGGGAAAAGTTATGGAATCACCACACTTTTCACCGAACGTTTTTTTTCTTTAAGGCAAACAAACAAATCACAGATATGACACCAAGCAAATTTAGTTCAATCTTTGTTAATGTAAAACAATATTCTATGTCAAGCTGGTTCCAACATTTTCAAATAGCAGTTGACAGATCAGCTTTGCAGTATGGGTTCTTGACATGGACCAGTTTTTTAATTTCCAATAGAAATTTTCAGTCGGATAGAGATTTGGACCATCTGCTGGTCTTCTTATTGAGTTGATATGCAGAGCTTTAAAAAGCTGTAACACTGTTTGTCCTATGGCAAACTCCATTATCATCCTCAAAAATAGCATTACCAAACCTATTTTCTGTCAGTGCAATGAGAAAAGAGCCCAAAATTACACTTGATGTTACAACGGTAATGGTTGCTATCTCCCCATATCATAAATGAATGGGAAAATTGGATCGTTTTCTACAGGCAGTCATCGTTATATGTTTCATTAGAACAGCTGCAGACAAACGTTCCAGAATGATCTCAATGACTGCGTTTACATGCACTTAATATTTTGATTATAGTTGGATTTCTGCAGTTATCTGATTATTCAAGTGATCATGTATACAGCATACTTCGGTCTAGAAATCAGGTTAAGAAATCCGATAAAGGGAGTTGGATTTCAGACCCGTAGTTGGAGTACTCAAAGCATGTATACCAGTTACCCGATTATAATCAGTGTTTACAGACTGCGCATGTGTGTGAGTCTTCCACCGTTGTTGCCAGGTCCGCGTATACTAAAGATTTGGTGTTATTTGGACCTCTTTTCCATTGACTTTAGCTGGGGGGGTTTCTCGCTGGATCTGGCAACCCCGGAATTAAACGTGCCACGGAACTAAAGGCAGTTAAACAGCTGTTGAACACTGCGGAGACTCCGAAATGCAGTATATACTTAAGAATATGAATTTAGTTATTTAATATTAACGTTCA
Organism: Ancistrus triradiatus; assembly: GCA_025084515.1. Taxonomy (NCBI): domain Eukaryota; kingdom Metazoa; phylum Chordata; class Actinopteri; order Siluriformes; family Loricariidae; genus Ancistrus; species Ancistrus triradiatus. The sequence continues at coordinate 115,539 of JAJAGP010001396.1, forward strand.
AGGCTTATGTTACATATTTCTGAGATGATTGGCTGGTTGCAAAGTAGAAATCCGATTACTGCCTGAGTCCTGTAAACCCCGAGGTTTCCCATTATCTGATTCCTCAAGCGCATGCAGATTACTGACAAAATCTGATTTTCTGCAATTATCGAGTTAAGTGTATGTAAACGCACTCATTGGCTAATGCAGAATTGAGGATCACGTTCATCCAATCAACTCTTTTTCTTCTTCTTTTCTTTTTTTTTTTTTTAAGGATACTCTAACCTTGTTTTCTTTCGTTTAAATGTTAATGCTGATTTTCATTAGGCTTTGCAATATGTAAATCCCATTCCATTCAGCTGATTTCCTACAGTTTTTTCACAAACTTTGACTACTGTTTCCACCCATTTAGTTTTTCATTTGTTTTGTTGTTCATTTTCTATTTTAAAGGCATATTTATTTGAGATTTGAGATTACATAGAGTTTTCTGTGTCTTACTTGGTCTATGCACATGGTTTTGTGTTATAATCTTCCCATTTTGTTTTTATTTGCACCAAATTTTAGACACAGCTGACTGAGAACAACAACCTTTTAGTTCCTTCTTGAAGTAGTTTTATAACCCATTCAGTTGTTTCAGTTGACAACGCCTCTCACTGGGCCATGTTTTCTGTAAATGAGTCAAGTCCAACAGCTCGTTCAGGTCAGTAAGCACTTTGTTTTAAATGTCGACTGAAATGCCTTTTTAGACTTGTGCCACTATTTGCAAGTATTTGTAAATGCGAGTTTTACACGACGATTCCACATTTTCCCCAACATTGGGTGATTCCAAATGTATTTCTTCTAGTTTGATCTGGAAAAACGTATTAATTAAGAGTCAATGTCATGTGTTTGAGGTAAGCGTCATGAAACCAGTGTTCAACTCGTAAACAAAAATTGTTTAGTGTCATTTCTGTTTATTTGTTTGCAATGAATTACAAAAGTGTGCAAAGTGTGGTGATTATATAATATTTGCCAGGATTAGTACTGACAGAAATCACTATGTAGTTACACTGACCTGTGTAAACTCTTTTGGCCATTGGGAAATTAACTGATTTTGAACATGAAAACATATTCATCGACACTCATGTTGGATCACTGTCACGCTTCAGTTTCCTTTTTGCAAACTTACTGCAGTGCTTTCTTGGTCTATGGTGTGAGGGCTGCTATCTTTTACCTTCATGTGTTACTGCAGTTTCTCAGCAAGTGGTGTTCTACTGTTACATTGAATGTAGCTAGCTGTTTACTGTTTAGAACTCCTGTTTCACTGGCCACGAGATTGTTACATCTCTCATTTTGCACCTACATTTTATATTTTACTTTGGGCATGTGTTATTTTCATATATACCTCACTGAGAACTGCCCTGTCTACAAAGGCTGATGAGTAACTCAGTTTGGTTGAACTGTTTCCCAAGCAGGCCAAAGGCTTCTGGGCTCTTTGGGAATAGTTCAGAAGTTGCATACATATTCATAAAGCCACATATATGGCTATGTCTTTAGGTCATACTTTGTGCACTCTCCAGTAGAGTGGTCAATCAATAAAAGTTGTATCATTTCTGATTGGTAGATCGATGAAGATGCTGAGTAAGCGTGGAGACATCACACGCAACTATAAACAGGATTGTGGTTGACACACAATGCCAGCTGTAACTATAAGCTCGTATATTTACTGCACAGTATGTAGTGGAGCTTATATGTTTTGTTTATTTCTTTTTTAGTGGCAAGAACACCTTCAGGAATATCCACCAAAACCATACGCTGACATTTTACAATGATGCATCGTAGAGCCGAATCTTGAATAGTGACCTACAATATTGAAATGAAGGGAAGATCCTCTTAGGACTAATTTGTCCTTTTTTGCTTGTTGGTGTGGTGCAGTTTCTGCCTCGGATGACAAAGATGCAGGATAAATATAGCTAAGCTGAATACAACAAGCTGTGCACAATTTTCTTCTGTATTGATTCAAATTTTATTTGAGGTTGATTTTAGCTGTTGTGAGATAAATTACCTTCTACTTAGCATGAACCTTTAAATACCTTTAAAACATAAAAAAAGAAAACGTTAACTAAAAAGAGAAAAAAAATATACGTATGTACTGGAAACATGTTAAAAAATATTGTACTCATTTAATTTTGACAGAATTATTTTTATTAAAATACACATCCATCAGCATATGTTGCTCTCTCTTGTGTTATTTCACTTGTGGTGTTTTTCTGCATAATTTCTGCGCTAATAGTGAAGTCACCATATAATAGGTATTATATTTAACTTATTTCTATTTGCTCACTTTCCAAACCCACGTAATACGATGGGCGGTGGGGGCAGGGTGGCAGGAGGGCATATGTGCGTTACACAAGTCCACACTGGAACATATGAGACTCCAGTTGGCCTTGCATGTCTTTGGAATGTGGGAGGAAACAGACAGAGGGAGCACATGATATCTCCACACAGGCAGGTGACAAACCTAACCATTATGCTGCCCCTTATTCTTACTTTTAGACAATAAATAGCAAAAACTTAGGTTTTCATATACACCTGCCTAATTGTGTAGGTCATGGAACCAAGGTTCCTGAGGCATGGACTCCACAAGACCTCTGAAGGTGTCCTCTGCTATCTGGCACCAAGACGTTGGAAGCAGTCCTGTAAGTTGCTAGGTGGGTCCTCCATGGGTCTGACTTGTTTGTCCAGCAAATCTCACAGATGCTCAATCAGATCAAGTTCTGGGGAATTTGAGGCCAAGTCAACACTTTGAACTCTGTCATCTACCTCAAACCGTTCCTGAATGATTATCCTGTTGAGAGAGGACACTACCACAAAGGGGTATACTTGGTCTGCAACAATTTTTAGGGAGGTGCTACACATGTCAAAGCAACATCCACCTGAAGGCCAGAATCCAAGGTTTGCCTGCAGAATATTGCCCGGAGGATCAGTATTGCTGTCAGTATGTTTCACTTCACCTGTAAGTGGGGTTTAATGTTGTGGCCGACTAGTGTAAGCAGTCACCCAATATAATGTACAGTATTTAAATCATCTTAATTTAAGATAATTAAATTATCTTAATGACAAATACCTCATTAAACCAGCTTTGACTCTAAAGACAAATAGCATTACTTGTCAATAAAGAGGATGTATTAGATATTAAATGCATCAATCCAGGTAAATTATTTAATGTTTCTAAAGGAACCATCCCAAATGTAATAGAAGTTTATATCAAACACAGATCAACACATTGGCATAGAAGAACAGCAGAAGCTCACTGGCAGGATAGACACACTTCAGGATATTTGCTAAATATCCTTAAAATACAGAAATAGAATGAAAGAAATGCCTCTAAGACCCAGGCTCATTAAGAAATATCATTTGAGAATTGAAATAAATGGCAGTGCTGCTGTTTGTATCAAAGGCAGTGAAGGTGCATAATTTGAGGAATCTAGGAAAGGAAATATGTCATTATCCTTTGAGAAAATTATTAAATTAACACATTTCCTGCAGCTGTATGAATTTATGTTGAAGTCAAAGAATGGTTTTTAACCCACAATGTCTGCAACCATCTCTGGAAGGCCATCTCACTTAAACCGTTTGTATACCAGCCAACAAATATACAATAATTATACAGTATTATGAATATAAATGTGTACACGCTTTTCTGATAACGTACTGCCACAATGAGTGTACTGTCTTTTTGAAAGTAGTGTGTCATCATGAAAAATTGCCTGATTTTTTGCCTTCAATTACTTATAAAATGTGGCTTGCTCTTCACCTTAGACAAACACAGTTCCAAAAAAACTAATAAAACACAAGGCACATTTTTATACTTTCAGAAGAAAGCTTAATCACAGTCCAAGTAAGACAAGGTAGATGAACTATTGTAATAACTTTTGTATTTCTGTCTTGGATTCTTTGTTTGCGGAGGCACGATGACACAAGCGGTTCGATCCCAACCTTGGACTCCACCTGTGTTTAGTATCCTGCCAGTGTCCATGTGGGTTTCCTTCGGGAACTCCAAACACATTCCAAAGACGCGTGTTAGGTTAATTGAGCCCTCTAAATTGCCACCAGTGTAAATGTGCCTGACTTGTATCGATGTGTCCTTGCTCCTGTCGTGAATAGCCATCAATGCTGAGGTGAAGTTAAATAAATGAATAAATCCAATCCAATAAGTCCTAAGCTTAGTAAGTGGTGATATGGTTTATGCATGCTATCTGCTTTGTTTGTTTGCTTTCAGTGCTGTAGATAAATTTCTAATTAGTGTCATGAAATGTGTATTGTAAGTTTTGGGTTATCCTAAAGTGTGCATTGTGTGCATATATTCAGTGTCTCCGCCTCAAGAATCAACTTGCTCTGTGTTTCTGTCTTTGGTTGCTAGTAAGGTAGGATGTGGTTTAAGCATACTGTCTGCTGGTTTCACCGCTGTAGGTTAATAGATAATAAACCCAGGAAAAAATGTACTGTGAATTTTCATAGTAAAACTGTGAATTGCTTGACAGTTTTAATGTGAACTTTCACAGTGTGAAGTTTCACAGTTTGACCATGAAGTTCACAGTTCACCTGAGACTGTGGTAGCCTAGTGGTTAAGGTACTGGACTATGGACCAAAAGGTCTAGGCTTCAAATCCCACCTCTGCCAAACTGCCACTGTTAAGCAAGGCCCTTAACCCACAATTGCTTGGATTGTAAAAATTGTATCAATTGTAAGTCGCTCTGGATAAGGGCATCTGCTAAATGCTCTAAATGTAAGTGTAAATGTTGTAAATCGCTATGGATAAGAGCGTCTGCTAAATGCTGTAAATGTAAATGATCTGGCAAAAATATTTTGATGGTAATTTGGCCACTTCATGCTTCTACTGTCAAATTTCACAGTACAACTGTAAACTTGGTGGACTATGAACTGACCAAGAATTATTTCACAGTTGTACTATGAATTTTGGTGGTAATTTGGCCACTTCATTGTTCTACTGTCAAATTTCACATTAAATTTTTTCCTGGGAATTGCTGGGTTTTGTATTAACTAGTTTTGGGTTAGCCTAAGGTGCGAATTTTAAAGTATCTCATTGTTTCTATCCTGTGTGTACTTTTTATCTATATATCAAATCCTAGCAGGGTTTTAGTTGGATTGTGCTCTTGTTCTGCCTGTCGGTACTAGTATAGGGTAATGTCTACTAAGAAGATTAAAGAGTACTTCTGTAAGCCTCTCTGGATAAGGGGGTCTGCTAAATGCTGTAAATGTAAACTGGCAGAACGTCCTTTAGCAGCAATACTGATCTGATTCAATATGCTGAGGAGAAATTCCTTTTCGTGTATCCATGCTTGGTTAAATAATACGAAATTATTAATGTAGTGATTTAGAGGGTTGTACCTGTCAAACAGGGATGGCTTTTGAGTCAATTTTGACTCATTTTGGGATTTACTGTTTACTGACATTGCTTTATTGAGTGCAAATTGTCTTTGGTCTTATTCAACAAAGCTGTCCTAAACCAGCAGTTTCCTCCCTATGCTCCACAGCTGTTGGGATGAGGTTTTGGTGTTTGTACATGGAGCCCTTTTCCCTCCAAACACACTGCAGCTTTGTGTGTTTTGACTAATTTGTTCACAGAACATTGTCCGTCAAGGTAGGGGGCCAGGTAGTCTAAGCAATCATGTTTTTGTTTGTTTGTTTTTTTAAGAAAGCAGTTTTTCCTCCGTGGTGTTCTTCCATTAGCATACATTTGCTAGCACTACTGGAGTATCGATTGAAGTTTGTTCTAGTAACCTCTCCGCGGCACTTTAACTGATTTTTAGAAACTGGGATCTTAGGCTGGTTTGATGAAATAAACTTCCCAGTCAGCTTGAAACCAGCGACTGGTAACCAAGGTAACAGGCTCATTGCCTCAGGTCTGGCTGAATGGTGTGCTTCTCAGAGAGAGAACCAGCAGATGGCGCCACAGAGTGAGTTATTGTAGCACTGTACACTCGCTACCAAACGGCTTCACTCGCTAGCAAATTAATTTCATTCAACCCTGATACATCGCTTTACTCAGCTGTTCAATTCATGTGCAAAATACAGTATAACTACCAAAGCACACTCCAGATTAACACTTCATTTGCTGGATATGGTGGCAAACTTATCTCACAGTTTTACAACTTTGGTGAAATAGGCCTGAATCCACATCACCTCCAGCAGTTTAAGTTGTTCTTTACTACTTATGTTAACATTATTTTGTAATGTATGGGATTTAGACATTCACATTAGAATACATAGTATTTAGTTACAAAAGCTATTTAGTTTTAGTTTTCTACAGCTTTGCAGGATTCAGCACATAATGGAATAGTGTTTTTGAGAGCTTGTCACAGAGCAACCCTTGGGTGGCTGCTCTGAGGAACCTCAAAGTCATCATTTGGCCTCAGTATTAATGAATGGAAATAATTGCAAGATTATTAATTGCGAAATTTTGCAAGATGATTCAGATCGTAACAAAACAGGGAGTTTAAGGTTGGTGTGCCGATAAGGCCTTGAGGGACCCCACACACTACACAGTTTCTGCAGGAACTGCACAGTGCTAATTGCTAATGTTAAGTACCACAACGAATCTAATGATTTATTGATTTAATGATGCTAATCTTCTGATTTACACTGAGTGGAGTCGACCTTGGCAGAACTGCAACCACACTCACATTTTCTTCAGGAAATGTACCTTTCCTATTATTTACTCCAAGTGAAAATTATATTAACTGACAATTGTAATCCAAGCATCAACAACACATGTATATATACATTTATTACAACAAAAACTCATGAATCATAACATTTAAAACATAATTGCTAAAAAAAACATTGTAGAAAGTACACTGGTGGTGCTTAAGTCCAATTTAGTGCCACATTTGGTCGAGGATCTCTGCCCCTTTATGTTCCTGTAACAAAACAGTAAAATGTAAGATTGCTGCAACAAAAGTGAGAGAAAAAACAATGAAACTTCACGTCACACTTGCAGTAAGTAGTTTCTATCAGTATGACAAGAAGCAAACTTCTCTTTATCAAGCTAAATTCAATAGTGACTAGTTGCAAGCAAATACCTGTTCCTCACACCAGGGCTACGCTAGGCCTTTCAAAATAAACATTATACTTTCACTGATATTGCCAATTAGTTTTTTCTACATGACTTCTGTGCCATTGTAAACCACTTTTTTCAACATTGTACAAAAAAGGAAGTTCTTAACCACACAGTGAAACAGTTAGGTTTTTACAGGACATGATTGTCTACATCAGAAGCGCTAACACAAGCCCCTAAAATACCTATGGTTTGCATTATTTATGATTGGTAAATCAATCTTGAGAAGCCATGAGAACGCGTTTTTCAAGCACCAAAAGTTGTTTATGGGGGGGGATGTGTAGGTAGCTTTAGATACTAGCCAGCCCCAAGTAGCTAGCATAGCTAATTAAATAGCCTGACAACCTACCTTCTTTAGTTTCCTGTCTGTGTGTATTTTCACATGTTGCTTCTGTTTGAGCCATTGTGGTGTCTTGGTGTACACCTGCAAATCGGAGCAGATCTCATCAAATTCTTCATGAGCCTACCAAAAAGGGAAAACGGCTCATATCTTCTTTTGACCAAATGCAGTGCCTATTGAAAATGATCATATTCTTTTAAATCTTGCTTTTTGTCACATTATAACATGAAAAGGAAAATAGTCAAATTAAAATATAGTCAAGGACCACACCTGACATCAACTCTAACGGTTTTAATTACTTCAGAATTAAACCAGCTGCTCTTTGAGGATTCCACTAATAGTAGAGCCTGGTAACATAAAAATTCACAAGAATTTGGTTCTCAATGCATTTTGATGAGAAAGTAAATTGTCTTGGTACTTTGTCAGAATTGTGTCAGTAGTTTGTACAGCACTGGGTGTGCTTACTAGAACTTGTATGAGTCGAAACATGGGAGAACATTCTCAGCTCAGTGCAGATCACCATGGTTTCTACGAAGGTTAGTGATAGCAGCCCACCAAAGAGGAAAGTAGTCGCTTGCTATCTGGGTATCAACCCCAAAAAGATAAATCTGTTATTGAATGTACTATATGGTATTGAATCACAAAAACAAGTTTGACTGCTTTGTGTTAAAGGTTTGGCTGTGTCCATAATGACAAATGCAGTATTCTGATGATTAAAAAACAGTAAAAAACAAATAATCAATAATTAAACTGATTTTTATGTTATATATTGAAATTAGTGAAATACATGTGTAATTAATAAAGATTTAATTTATCTAGCTTCACACATCCATGGTTGCTTTACATAAAACCCTCCATCACTTGTCCCAATTTCAGTTTCATATTATGAACTTCATGTCACTTAATTTTATGTTTTTTGTCAAGTTGTCATTTGTGTCGTTCTCACTAGTGTTACAACCTTGCTTTTGCAACCAGTCAATGAATCTAGTTTTAATTAGGATTTGTAAGACTACAAATTAATGATATTAAAGTGCGTGTTGGCAGGCTTCTAAAAGTTTAATGCAGCAGAAAGGCACAGGCTATACAGGCATTTTTAGAGCATTTACTAAACCAGAAAGCCAAGCTATTCAGAAGGATGGTGCCACATGGATACTGGGCTATAAATGGTGACATTACAGCGGGTGAACACTTCATAAAAATGATTAGTAAGTAGTAAATATATTTGATCTTTTTCACATATTTGAAATGAAGACAATAGCATCCCTGCTTTAAAGACCAGCATATTTTGTATTTTGGCTACATTGGATGCTGGTATGGTGGGTACACCTGTCACAATGATGAGATGCTGCTATGGTTGGTTACTGATCTACCAGCTTATCCAGCAAAGTTTACCAGCATAACCAGCACCAGAACACTTTTAATTCATTGCACAGTATGAACCCACGATATTTCATGTTTTTGTTTGGTCAACTTCATTTCATTTGCTAATAATAATCCAATCCTGCATTTCAGGTCTGCAACACATTCCAAAAAAGTTGGGAAATGGGCAATTTAAGGCTAGTAATGAGGTTAAAAAACTATATAAAGATGTTATTTAAAACAGGTGATTTGGTTCAAAAGCAGTATCCATGAAAGGCTGAGTCTTTGAGGAGTAAAGACGGGCAGAGGATCTCCAGTTCATCAACAAATGGGTAAGAAAATTATTGAAATGTTTAAAAAAAAAAAACTATTATTAAAGGATGTTTGTTATTTTAAAAACACGACCTCGTCGGGGCCCGTGGGAAGGGCGTCGCTAGCCCTTCTCATCCGCGGGGGGGGGGTTTCAGGGGGGTTCTCTCGTTGCGGGCCGGCCCCCCGTCCGGAGGTCTTCCTTACAACGCCTAGGACCGTGCCCAGCGGCGCGTTGGGGGTCTGCCGGGATGGGGTGCCCCCTGCGGGGGCTCCCCGGACCACTGCGGGCCGCCGGTCCTCCCCCGGACCCTGCGGGGAGCTGGGGGGGGGGGGGGCTTGGGGAGTGGCTACCGCGCGCGTCCTGGTCGCCCCTTGGGCTATTTGGTGATGGGCTCCGCGGGGGGGGGAGCGGAGGGGACCACCCGAGCTGTCGCACCCGGGGGACGAGAATGGGGCGGGAGCCGGTGGGAGGAGGAGGTCGGCGGCGGCGGCTTACCCCTCGTCCTACATGGCGGCTCTGACAGCGGGGGGTCGCTGCCTGGGGACTTGGTCGCGAGTGGAGGGCCCTCTCGGGCGCTGGGAGAGCTCCTGCCCCTGGGGGCTTCCCCCCGGCCCGAGGTCGCGGGGGGGGCCTTTCTCGTGGGGAGGGGGGGTTCCCGGTGCGCCACCATCTCCACGTCGACGTGGGGTGCCGGGGAGGGGTGGAGGGGGGGGGATTGGGCAAGCGGGGTGATTTGGGCGGGGGGGTGGTGCGGGTTGGCCGACCGGTGGCCGCGGTGATGGGTGTGAGGGGTGATTTTTTTTTTTTTTTTTTTTTTGGTGGATGGGTGTGAGTGTGTGAGTTTGTGGATGATTTGATTTGTGGGTGTTGTGGTGGGTTTGAATGGGTTGATTCGGCGTGGTGATTGCGTTTTTTCAAAAAAGGCAGTATCCTTGAAAGGAGCTGAGGTCTTTTGAGGGAGTAAAGACGGGGCAGAGAGGATCTCCAGGTTCATCAAACAAATTGGATGGGTAAAGAAAATTATTGAAAATTGTTTTAAAAAATAACTGTAAATGTACCTCAAAGGAAAAGAGAAAAAAGAACAAAAGGATAGGAAAGGGATTTACAAGTTTTAGGCTTATGCCCTTTCAACTATGAGATTCCTCCCGATTCCTTGAGTCATTTCAGTGAAAGGGCATAAGCCTAAACTGAAGAGGTGTGATAATTGATTCCTCAGAAGGCACTGCATCAAGATCCATCATTCATCAATAGCTGATAGAACCACATGGGCAAGGGATTACTTTATAAAACCTTTATCAAGCACTACAATATAGTTACATTCACAAATGACACTTAAAACTTTACTGTACAAAAAAACCCTTATGTTAACCAAGTCCAGAGGTGGCGTCAAATTCTCTGAGCTTGGAGGGATCTGTGGTGGACCGTCACACAGTGGAAATGTATATTGTGGTCAGACAAATCAGTATTCCAGATATTTTTTTGGAAGAAATGGACCATCCAGACTGTTATCAGCAACAAGTCCAAAACCCAGACTCTGTCATGTTATGTGGTTGGGTCAGTGCACTTGGCAAAGATCATTTACACTTCTGTGATGGCAGCATTAATGCAGAAAATTACACTGAGATTTTAGAGAAGCACAAGTTGCCTCCAAGATGACTTTTTCATACTGTCTGCAAAGAAATAAAAGTTAGGGGAAATGTAAGGAACACTGCATGTATTTTTTATTTGCATTTTCCATACCATCCCAACTTTTTCTGATTTGGGGTTGTAGAAAAGAGATAATCTGTAAAAAGCAGTGGCAATGTTGTTCGCTTCTTGGCAGTAAACAGTGGACACAGTATTCTGGGAGAAGGAGGTGAGAGTGGGCTTTTAATTAAGCTATTTGAGTACACTAAATAAAGAACTTCAATCTTGGCAGTAATTATAAAAGCAATCCCAGCCAGTGTTAATTCGCATTAATCCACAACAACATTACCGTTGATACAAGGCAGGATCACCATCTGAATGTCGAAGCAGAAATCAGGACTTGTCAGTCCAGGCAACGTTTTTTCAATCTTCTATTGTCCAATTTTGCACCCTCAAATGCCTGTTCTTATCTGAATGGAGTGGCACCGGGTGTGGTCTTCTGCTGCTGTAACCCATCTGCTTCAAGGTTTGACGTGTTGTGCATTCAGAGATGCTCTTTTGCATACCTCAGTGGATATTTGAGTTACTGTTGTCTTTCTATCACCTTGAACCAGTCTGCACATTCTCCACTGACCTCTGGCAGCAACAAGGCATTTTTGTCTCAGAGAACTACAACTCTCTGGATATTTTCTCTTTTTGGACCATTCTCTGTAAATACTACAAATAGCTGTGCATGAAAATGAAAGTTTCTTAAATACTCAGACTAGCCCATCTAGCAGCAATAACCAAAAAAGTCAATTAAATAACCTTTCTTCATATACACTCAATTCAGTAAAGTGTCAATATTTTAATATTTTCAAACATGAAACCAACATTTTTTGGAGATGTTTGAATGCACGTGGGGAGTAAGTGGGGATGGCTTAAATGGATGAAGGTGGACGCGTTCTCCATCACATTTGCATTCAGATTAGTTGAATTGACTGCAAATAGGATTAGGCTGCAGAATGTGTTGAAGAGGATGCAGACTGACATAGGACAAAGGACTAATTTATTGCATTATCCCTAACACTGAGTGATATATAGTCCCTCTGGCTGCACTAAGTAAGATATATATTTAACCCATCCCTTCAAAAAAGGGGTGCAGATCACTCTAGTGAGAACCACAAGAAAAGATCCATCTGCTTTGGGAAGGCTAAAACTGGATACCCATGGCGTAAAGGGTGGGGGGTGAATGGAGAGTCCCTCAGTGTGCAGACCTGTTTCAGGGGCTCTCGTGGGTTTGAGACTGCAGTGATAAAGTGAACTGACAGATTAATGCATGTCAAGCTGGAGTGTCAGATGCCTCGCAATGCCTCTGGAGGAATTGCACTTAGTGGCACAAACCAAAGAGATGGTTTATCTAGATCCATGCTGCACCAGGAGAGAAGGTAAAATATCAAACATATTGATATTTAACGCATATAGTGTCATGGTGAAAGTAGGTGGCATTAAGAATTGGCCTAATACGGTGGAACAGGTGATTATAGCCTTGGACATCACTGCAAAAAAAAGCAAATTTAGGAAACCTGTGTAGAGGATCCCTGGGGTTGCTGCCACAGGCAATGAGACAACTGTGATTAGGTTAAGCCCCCTCGTCAGAAGCTGCATCACTTGTTCCTAGACTGATATGTGAGACAAACTGCTGAGATAGACCCGCTACGAATTCTTTTTTCCCCTGTTTTTAATCCCCAGTGTCCAAAAATAAGACCAGGAGGTGGTGCTGAGCAACAAATAGGCAATTATAAAGTGTCTTTCTCCCCGTGACAGCCTATTTGCCAGCTTCATTACAACTTGGGTTGGTAAATAGCATACATTATTGGCCAGTCTCTAAAGTGTGTGCTAAGGAGCTAAGATTACATTTGCCACTTGTGGCTAAAACTCGCAGTTCTCTAGCAGTCATAATAGAAACAGACCATTGAGTAAATCTTTATTCACACATGAGACGCAAACAGAACACCCCTGTGGCTCGAAGACAATAGGGTGCTTCTTGGATGAACACATATCAACTATTTGTTAGTTCTTAAGACAAACCAGGGGTGTCATCAGACCCAATTTACTGCAGCATGTGCCCCACTTACTTTTATCCTAAAAAAGTGCTGAGCAGAACTACCGGGCACAACATGCAAATTAATCATAGGCACTACATTTCCCATAATGCCCAGCATCTCGCCAAAAGTAATGATAGCTCATAGTTACCGTATTTTTCGGGCTATAAAGCGCACCGGGTTATAAGGCACGATATCAATGATCGACTTCTAATGGATTTATTTTCATACATAAAGCGCACCAGGTTATAAGGCGCATGAAATGAAACAAAACTCTTAAGTTCCCTCGGAAACTCAGTTTGGTCTTTACCTGGCGCAGGGCGTCTTCTTACTTCCTCCACTTCCGTACCATTGGTTCGTTAATGTTGAATTCTCTCGCAGCTGCTCTATTTCCATGTTGTACTGCGTGACTGATAGCGTTGAGTTTGAAATCCGCTTCGAAAATGAATGAATGAATGCACGTACCCTTCTGCTGAAGCACATACCGTATTACTCCGCACTACGGTGGCCGTAAGTTTTGTAAGTTACCAAGGCCATGCTAAAACATTTTGACAGATTTATGAGCCCCGTGTACCATCTACAATCGGTTCTAGTTCAGAAAGCGCAACCAGAATTAATTCATACATTAGGCGCACCGCATTTTAAGGTGCACTATCGATTTTTGAGAGAGTTAAAGGACTTTAAGTGCGCCTTATTGTCCGAAAAATACGGTATATGTTTTGGCTAGCCACTTCATATTAAATCATATTAGACCACTAAAACAAATACATTCATTAAACTAGCAAAGTTATCAGTTATGTTTGCATAAACAAAATTAATGCAATTATGAAACAATCTTTAGTGTTAATTTGTTTTTCGTTTCTCATCCATGGCAGAGTAACACTTACTTCAGTGTGAAATGACTTAATATATTTAGTGTTTAACAAGCATATTTTTAAATCACAGCTGGTTTAAAGCACAGGTACAGCTCTGCCCCTCGAAATTCTGTGCCCCCCAGTATGACAAGTAGTCTAGAAACGCCTTTGAGACAAACCTATGGTGACCCCTGTCTAAGGACAGAGTGGTTCATTGAGTGAAGACGTAATTGCATATGCTTACAAAGGTGCCAGCAGGGATACACCTTTTCTTCATCAAGTGCCATTTGACACTACTGTAGTAGAGAAGTGCCACTCGGAGACATTTTAGAAAAGTGATACTAAGTTTTGCCATCCACATTCTCAGACTGACTGTTGCATCCCCATGCTCTCTACTCTGTAATTGATCTTGTCTGATCTGTTACATTGTTTCAGGAAGGAGGAACTGGGATCCATATATTGAAGCGATGCAGTTGGTCACAATAATAGTTAAGCAGCAGGGACGATTTTATTTCCGGGGCAAGGGGTGGCTGCAGTATTTTCATGGTTTTAACATTTATGTCAGCTTCTCAGAGACTAACTTCGAGGCATGCCTGTAAGGGGCTAGACACGCCTGTGTTCAGCAGTTCCAGTTGTTCCAGGATGTGAGTGGACAGAGAAGCTGTCTGTAGGCTGACCTGTTGTTGCTGATGTGGCTAACATACAACTTGATAAAAGTATTGCAACCACATATAGGTAGGCAGTTGTGGATGAAAAGAGAGAAACTGGTTTAGTTGTGAGGGTCTCCAGCAATTAGGATGCTGAGAAGATGTGTCCATCTAATCTAACACACTGAGATATGAAAGTCCAAAACACGGTTACATGGAAAGACACTGATGCCAAGGTCACTGATTCAGGCCTCTTTAAACAAATTGCATTGGCACTGCTTTGGTGCATGGTGTACTCAGGCAGGTACGGACAGCTATGTGGTACAGTGACTGATTGAATATGGCAGTGAAAAGGTATGCCAGTTCTAGGCATGCTGCTATAGATGGCAGCAGCCTTACATACATCCATTCTGCTCAGTAATTTCAAAGAATTGTCATCTGGTGTCAGATCAGCTCAGATCTTATGGACAACCTGAGAATAGAAATGATTCAAGCATATCAGGTGGTTGGATGAGGTGTGGTTTTGAGTCTGTAGTCTGTGATGTCCTTTATGGCCTTCCTCGTGTGATAAATATGAGAATTACTGTGGAATTGCCCCCATCTCTCTGTAGTCTGTGATCATGTTTGATCTCGCTATTGCCCCTCTTTTGCTTCACCCAAAGCCATCGTGTATGAGTGCAGGATTAGGTGCAGCTCACCGTTCTTCAGTGACTCCAGTCTACATTCAGAAGCAGCAGTTTTGTTAACTAGTTAAAGAGATTTTAAACAGTGAATTCAGTATTGAAACATAGCAATTGTAAGAAAAAACCCTCTAGCTGCCCTTTAGAAGTCTGTGTTCTAGTACTATTATTCTGTTCTACAGTATTTATCTTAAGTTTGATTGACAGTTGTTCTGTGAGCATTGTTATATGAAAAGATTGTGCACAATAATCACAAAAACACAATCTTATATTAATTTCAGTTTACCAGATTGGCAAATGCAAGATGTAATCCACAACAAATTATGCACTTGCAAGAATCAGCACTAATCATAATCACGAGGGTGTGGAGGGTGCACTTTATGAAACATCGCTTTGCAATACCCCATGGACACAGCACCAAAACATAATATAATTAGGGGCTATCCAGACTATCCAGTTTAACTACTAACATGTTTTGGGAGGGGGAAAGTAACTGGAGGAAAAAAAGTGGGTTTACCTTCTATGTATTGCATTATTTAACTCACCACCATCTTGTTAACCCAATTTTACTATGGTAAAATTACATCATTCACATACAGGCAGGAAATAGATTCATCTGACCAGATCACGTTTCCAGTCATGAACAGTCCAATTTTTGCCTACTTGCCTTTGTCTTTTCAGTGCAACTTTGTGAGCAGAAGCCTCGTGTGCCACTCTGTTCCATATGTTCACGGTATGCAGTTATTTCAGAAATTGGTTGTGAAGCACCTACGTTTACTTCTAGAAGCAATTCTTGTCTGGAAGCAAAGTGATTTCCATTCACAAGCTGTGTAACACCAGCAAACCCTGTCTATCGTTTTCGTCTGCAATAATGAAAAGAATTACCTGTAGACTGGAATTTTTGCCTCTACTGGTAGACCCATATGTCCGCACGCTTCGATACACCTGAAAACTCAGCTACAGTCAATCCCTTTTGCCAATCATTAACTGCTGCTTCGCAACCCATTTTCCACACATTGAATGAAACATTCACTCATACCACCTCTTCTCAAGCTATGAATCCCGTCACACATCCCGCAGTTATTTATGGCCCGATCATCCTCGTGCAATGCCATCTGCAGGAGCCTGAAGTTACTACCACCTTAATCACGCAAGGTGACTAATTTTCGTCCAGGGAGCTTATTTCATAAAAAGAAGAATTACTTTTGGATTCGGTCTAGATGCTAGCCAACCACTGGGACACTTTCTGGGCATCACAGACACAATTGAGCTGTTCCTGAGGGTTGAAGGCCAGACGGGGTGGAGGTGGCATCATTCCCTGGGACAGCAACAGCAATCCCTATCCATCCCTGCTGGATGGATCACCCTGCAGGTGTGAATGGACATGCTCACATACTCATTTTGAATTCCAGAGCTACCTGTAAACCTGACCAGAATAAGCAGGGTTAAATGAATAAAGAAATAACAGCAATAACCAGAGCACACAAACTTCTGCTCCGCATCATGAAATCCTACATTATACTTTTGTGCTGTGATTGAACTGACCAGTCTCACCAGTCTCAGATAGTCATGACAGCAATGGTCAACTTCTACTGTATAATTCAAAATGTGCTGGAGAACTCAAAACCTTTGCAGACAAAGCCTTGGTGTAACAACTTAAACAATACACTGTGATCAGAGCACAATGGGTTTTTTCCAAGATTAATAATTAAAAAGGCCTATGAGAACTATGAGAAGTGTTATTAAACAATCTGAAAACAGCTTCAATAACCACTAACAGGTCCATAGACCTTTCAGTAATAAGATGGCAGGCTTATTTCAAAATAACAGCATAACCTTTTATGGTCATTTGTACCACAAACATTGTATTTAAAAAATATATGTCTTTCAAACATTCAAAGTCTGTGTCACTGGCAAAATTATGGATATCCATTAATGTGAAATACAGTAGCTAGCTATTTTTTATTGCATTCCACATAAAATGAGTAATGGCAGTAAACGCAACTGACTGTTGGTACAAGACTAAATCGTGGTAGCCTAGCGGGTAAGGTACTGGCCTATGGACCAGAAGGTCCAGGGTTCAAATCCCACCTCTGCCAAGCTGCCACTGTTGGGTCCTTGAGCAAGACCCTTAACCCACAATCGCTTGGATTGTAAGATTGTATAACTTGTAAGTCGCTCTGGATAAGGGCGTCTGCTAAATGCTGTAAATGTGGTAATCACTCATGGTTTCCGTGAGTACTGCTGGGACACCATTCCTGTGATTTGAATACTGTGTGTGACATTTGCATACGTAGGTGCTTTTATTAGTTTGTAGACAAACTGCTACAAAAAACACACACACACAAAAACTAGGCAATTCTAGACAGTCATGATTTATAAATGAGAGACTCTTAAAACATGTCATTTCCATACACAAGGCATGTCCTCATTTAAAATACTTTTAATATCTCCATAGAACAATTCAGAATTTCATGTAGCATTCACAGTATGATATACCTCCACCCATCTGATTAGAATATAATCACAAGTCGCTCCAGATTTCAGTTCTCATACTCCAAAGGAATAGAAACGCCCTCGCCGGAAATCTGATATACATACAAAAGTACAAGAATAAGAAAAATACTTTAAATATTTTACACATATAAAACGCTCTATTGTTACAAAGGGCTCTCAGTTTACAAAACTGTCCATTATCTCATATTTATACATGTACATACATAGAAATGATATTATGGTCACATGGTAGTGTTTATCATGGTGGTGGATGTTCAAATGTCTGTTGTAGATAATGATTAAACGAGAGAGAGAGAGAGAGAGAGAGAGAGAGAGATTCATTAATTAATCCATCCTTAGTAACAATTTATCCTGGGTGTGCACTGGCCCCTCAAATAACTGTCAGACGAAAGTAAAAACTTTTTCCAGTTTGACCTGTTTACATGGGCCTTCGTGTAACATGGAACTCGAGTGTGATGATATATATATATATATATATATATATATATATATATATATATATATATATATATATATATATATATATATATATATATATATATATATATATATATATATATATATATATATATATATATATGGAGATGGCTCCAGTGATGAAACTGCACCTTCCAGGAATGAACTCTTGGCTTATAGCCTGTTTTTGCTGGCCGCATTTCACCTGCTCTTGTGCAAATATTTAAAAATCCAGCATTATTTCCTTACATTTCTCCTTTATTATTATACATTATCCTGTTTGCCATTTACAGTATTCCTACACTGCCTGCATGATTGACGTGTCTCTTCATACCTACATACATTCACAACAGGAACTGATAGTATAAACCAGATGTATGATTTTAGCCATTCCAAACATGACAAGAATTTCCTTTTTTTTCTCTCAAGCAAACACAGCACACATCGGACATCACGCAGACGGCAGGTCCGTGATGGTTACAACCCCCAAAGCTATATCTCTCTGTGCTATATGCTATATGTCTCACTGCTAGCAAAGCATATAGTACTGATTTATTTCTAGGGACAAATATATCAGAAAACAGGTGGGAAAATTCAGTTCACCAGACAGCCTCTAGGACAGAAAGGCTGCTCGGCTCTGACACCCTACAGCAAGTTTACAGCAGCTTGAAGCACGCCAAAAGAGAATACCATCTTAGACACGTGATACCATCTTGATACTTTTTGTACTAATTCAATGAATCAAATCCTGAACTGCAATACCGTTTAAACGAAGTCGCATTAAGCACTATGAGAACTGACATGGAAATGAATGCAGAACTCGGCTTTGAGAGGACTAGATCGAACAATCTCTCATGCGCGCTGTAGATTCCTTCATTGTTCCTCTTCCCTTCTGTAGATAATAGGCAACATTTTGAGTTCCTAGCCAGGTAATCCCCAACACAGGCCAAATCTATAAGGCTGAATTGTAAGTAGCAGCACAATACACACAATAATACATATTCTCCCATAATAAAAAGATGGCGCTTGCATGGTGGAAGAGGGACTGCAAGATACTGTTGGGTAGAAGCAAATACAGAATCCACAGCTTTATATATATAATAATCAGCAATACTATGAAGCTGTGATGGTGCCATAACAGAAACCTCTGGAACAGATACAGGAATCAATCACCACTGATCAAGCGGACACTTGAAGATCTGCGTTTTCTATACATTATCATCATTCTTACCAATGACGGCATACAGGAAGCATCACATGAACATTCCAGCACATTCCAGTGCAGTGTCTTTATCTTTTGAGGAACACTGGCTCCGCCACTTCTTTAGTGCAGATAGAGATCTGTCCCCATCTCTGGCACAGTCTCAAGTTTCCTGATGTATGAGATGGATGAACTTTTGTACAGGCATTACATTATTTGGGACTGTAAGGCACTTTCATGAGGTGATCTGCACAGTTCCACTATTCATCCCCCTTCCTTCTGTATGGTGAGTCCTCAGGTTTTTGGAACAACAGGTACAGTACTGTAAAACAGTGCATAAAACCTTCATTTTGTTCTAGTTGTGCATAAAGACTTCATATTATTAAAAACCAAATGATACGATTGGGGCCGTTTCACAATGTGATGAAGTTGCCATCCTCTCTCATGCTCTCTTGGCTGCTGCTCGTTTTATTAGGGCTGCTGTTGTGTGTGGTCAGTGAGCTCTGAGAACTACTGCTGGGTAACGAAACGCTCTGAGGAAGGGGTTTCTGGATGAAAGCTTCCAACGATGATCCAAAGCTGTGCCTGCCATTTCCATTGGTCAGATGATGGGGTGTGTATGTAGGCAGATTATCACTCTCAATGATGAGGTCTGACTCATCTTCATCACTGTCCCCTTCCACCACACTGTTGCTGTTACTGTACTGGCTGACAGTCTGAGAGGCAGAACTAGGGATGGATTCCTGGGAAAGGGCAGAGCCTCCTGAGCCAGCAGAGTAGTTTCCCGCCGAGGTTCTGCTCCCTCGGTGTACCACGTTGTTGTGTTGGTTGGCTGGTTTAACGGTCACGATCAAGTTGTGGCTGTTGGCGACCATCATGTCAGTCACCTGGTCCAGCGACTTGCCAGCCACGTCGATGCCGTTGACCTCCAGGATCTCGTCATTGACTCCTAGTAAGCCTGTACTCTCGGCCAAGCCACCCCTAACTAGGCGCGAGATGAAGACGCCTGGCACTTTCTCAACACCCTGTGGCGTGACACGGACACTAACGCCATCACGAATGTAGAAGCCCAGGGGTTTGTGGGTGCCGTGCTTGTGCAGGCGCACGCGCCGATGCGTCTCGGGAATTATGTCGACGTCGATGATGGACGAAATCTGGCGAAAGTCCTGAGGAAGGCCGATCAATAGCGTTGACTTGTTCTTTTGTTGGGTAGCCCGCAGGCCCTTCTTTTTCCTCTGCAGAGAGTTTGTGCCAAAAACTACAGGCTCGTCCACATCTGAGAGACAAAGGGAGAACAACAGAGCTTGGTTACACAAATGAAAAGAAAATATTTTTAGTATGATTCATGTAAAGAGGAGATTCCCACTAAATGTTTTGTTGGCAGCAAATAGTACAATTACCTCAAAGTGCATGTGTTAAAGGGACACCTTTTATTCCATCATCATGGTAAAACAACACAATTCCAATTAGCATTTAGTCAGAAAGAACTACCAACAGTAGGATACAGAATGCAGTCAAGCACATTTATGACTAGGCTGATGTACCTACAGACACTTAAAAACATCATTAACAGCAAGGCAGATTCAACACAACCATCACTGTAAGACAGAGCCACCCGAACAAAAATACTTTGAAATACTAATACTATTCAGAAATACTAAGACATGAATCTGTGGTATTCTAGAGGTAATTGAGTGAGCAGGAGCACCTCATTTCCAGAGCAAACTGCCATGGAAGAGAAAAATGGTTTGGTTATTTTCAGCCCAAGGAAAGGAATCCTTGGGGAGAGAGGGGGGAAAAAGTGACTTGCTATGATTAGGAAGGGCAGCCCATTAAGGAAGAGAAGCCTAACAATCATAACTTTCAGTTTGCTGGGTGACCAATTCAAAATGTTACATAAATATCTCTGTTTGTGAACCCTTTAGAATTTTCTATATTTCTGCATAAATATGACCTAAAACCATCAGATTTTCACACAATTCTGAAAAGTAGATAAAAAGAGAACCCAGTTAAACCAATTTATACTAAATAGACAACAATATTATACTTGGTCATTTATTTATTGAGGAAAATTATCCAATATTACATATTAGTGAGTGAAGGTGAAATTAGTCAGGTGTTTTCAATCATGGGATGACAATCAGGTGTGAGTGGGCACCCTGTTTTATTTAAAGAACAGGGATCTATCAAAGTCTGCTCTTCAGAACATGTTTGTGGAGGTGTATCATGGCACGAACAAAGGAGATTTCTGAGGACCAACCTCAGAAAAAGAGTTGTTGATGCTCATCAGGCTGGAAAAGGTTACAAAAACCATCTCTAAAGAGTTTGGACTCCACAACCCACAGTCAGACAGATTGTGTACAAATGGAGGAGGAAATTCAAGACCATTGTTACCCTCCCCAGGAGTGGTCGACCAACAAGGATCACTCCAAGAGCAAGGCGTGTAATAGTTGCCGAGGTCACAAAGGTCACACCAAATACTGAAAGCAATTGTTCACATACTTTTGCCACTCACTAATATATAATATTGCATCTTTTTCCTAAATATATAAATGACCAAGTGTAATATTATGTCTCCTTTTGTTTAAACTGGGTTCTCTTTATGTACTTTTAGGACTTGTGTGAAAATCTGATGATGTTTTTAGGTCATATTTATGCAGAAAAATAGAGAAATTTCTAAAGGGTTCACAAGCACCACTGTACTATACTGCATACCACATTAGTATGTACTGCGTATAGTAACATACATTCTGTTTTCATAAAGAATGCAGTACAGTAACAAGTTCTTTCGCACGATGTAACATAATAATACATTAGCCACTGCCACATCCGTCACATGACCATTTACCATGAATTTGCCTCTAACTTTATTAGACTCATACCCCAATAAAACAACTATATTCAGATTTATACTCTGAGTTGGCAGCATAATTTTACGTAGCATTAACCGCCGCCATGTTGTTTTAGTGAAGCAGGCTGAGCTGAGTGAGGCCGTGGTGCATGATGGGATGCAGTACACAATGAAGATGGCTCCCCTTGCATACTTGAAAATCTGAGCAGTACATCATCTGGGTATCTTTAGCGTAATACACATTTTCATTTTGGTCAACACTGAATACTACATACTACATTTTAGGCAGATGTAGTACGTGAGTAGTATGTAGAATGCCATTTCGAATACAGCCAGAGTCTGAAGTTGGGTTCGAACACTTTCCCTAATCAAAGAGGTAGCTAAATGGTTGATATGAAATATCCTTGTTAACAGGTGTATCACAAGCCCAACTACCAAGTTTTATTTATTAAATTCAAACTGTGTTTATATTTAGCATTTAAAGATAATTTAGCTAGGGTGCAATCTTACTCAAATTCAAAGACGTAGACACGTAAAAAGGACACCATTTCTAACAGGAGAACATGCCGATAGATCAGTTCTTTGTACATAAATGGTTTTCTTTAAGTGTAGTCCAAGTGGGTCCCCAAAAAGAACTTTTTAGGGTGTTAGCTAAAGAAATAATAAAGAATATAAAGAAATAACTTATTATAAAGTACAACATAAAGGACCAGATCATTTTCTGTTTACTTAAAATGAAAAGTGCAGTGAATATAGTACTATGATCATCATTTTCCTTGGCGCTTGTCCCGCGCGAATGCAGGGTCCGCCCACTGCCACTCGATGCGACCAAGAATACTCCTGCCGACGCGTCGCTCCGTCTGTCGCCAGAGACCACACTCAAACCAGGCCAATTTTAGTGTAATCAATTAACCTAACTTGCATGTCTTTGGACTGTGGGAGGAAACCGGGGTACCCGGCGTAAACCCACGCGGACACGGGGAGGACATGCGGACTCCACACAGAAAGGACCCAGGCCACTCCACCCTGGGATTGAACCCAGGACCTTCTTGCTGTAAGGCGGCGATGCTACCCACCGCGCCGCCCAGTGAATATAGTACTATACTACAGTGAATGATTTAAAATAACTATAACCGACTATCATTTGATCCCAGAGACATGATGTCTTTGTCATTCAAGTGCACTGTTGCATTTCTCTAAACAAACCTCAGTGCATCACCATGACCAGTTCTGGTTGTCTGCTCAGCATGATTTTTAACCATCTGTGTCATCACTTTCCACTCCGCACAGAGTTAATGTTCCTAAACCTCTGATAGGGGCATTTAGTTTAATTAGTCTTTTTGACCTCAAACTGTAGTAGGTCAGCACTAGATTTTTTTTCATGTCTAATAAATTAGCACAGTGCTCTTCATGTCTGATTATCTGAGTGCTCCTGGAGAAGGTCATAAACATGGGACAGGATAAGGGATAGCTTGAACTGAACTCTGACCCTTGCTTTAATGAGAAGTGACACAATCATCAATAGATGGCTGGCTGCATTGATTCTAGCAAGAACATTGGGCAATAGGGGGTGTGTGTGTGTATTTTTGCATGTGTGTATCATAAAGAGGATCCGTATAATACATTTAAATTAATGCTCCAGCATTTTACACCTTAATCCACACAATCTGTAGCATGTATATAATGACCACTCACGCACTCTCACGCACCTGGACACAGGGAGGGGAAATTACGTTAAAATGCTTTTTGTCGACTTCAGCTCAGCATTTAACACGATTTTGCCCTCCAAACTCACCGACAAGCTGGAGAACCTCGGCGTCAACCCAGCACTATGCAGATGGATCTCCAGCTTCCTGTCAAACAGGCCACAGTCAGTGAGAGTAGGGAAGCACACCTCACCACCCCTAGCTCTCAGCACCGGAGCACCCCAAGGATGTGTACTGAGTCCTCTCCTGTACTCTCTGTACACCCACGACTGCACCGCCACCTCCAACTCTACCACCATAGTCAAGTTTGCCGATGACACCGTTGTGATGGGGCCTGATCTCCAACAACAATGAGCAGCCTATCTTGAGGAGATTCTAAACCTGGAGATTTAGTGCCAGACGAACAATCTCCACATCAACGTGAACAAGACGAAGGAGCTGATCGTGGACTTCGCAAAGAGGCAGGAGAGACACTACCAGCCGGTTCGAATCCAGGGAGCAGAGGTAAAAAGGGTGGACAGCTTCAGATACCTCGGGGTGCATATCACACATGACCTGGCATGGACACAACACATCACCTGCCTGGTGAAGAAGGGCCGACAGCGTCTCTACCATCTCAGACGCTTGAGGGACTTCAGACTATCTGACAAGGTACTGAAGAACTTCTACACCTGCATCATTGAAAGCATCCTAACTGGTAACATCACAGCCTGGTTTGGGAACAGCACCGTGCAGGATAGGCGGGTTCTCCAGAGGGTGGTGCGATCAGCCGAACGCATTAAAACACAGAGGGGAGCTCTCCCTGAGCTGCAGACCATCTACAACAAGCGGTGCCATACCAGGGCCCAGAACATGGAAGGACCCAAAGCCATCCAATTATTGACTCTTTTCTCCCTGCTGAGGTCTGGGAAGCGCTACCGTGCCCTCAAGACCAAGACAGAGAGGATGAGGAGGAGTTTCTTTCCTCAGGCCATTCGGACTCTTCATCAGGACACTATCATATAAGTCACCGCATCCACCTCACAGCCACACTACCGCACTTTACAAAATCACACATCAGTATTGTTAATTGCTGCTATTTCCTCTTCTATCTTGTTAAATTCTCATTTCATTCTCATTTTATCTTTACTATTTTACTTTATTATTTATATATATTTCTTTTTTCCCCAGTAATAGTGCACATTTTCGGAGCGTTGCAAAGAAGCATTTCACTGCAAGTTGTACTGTGTATAACCATGTACGTGACAAATAAAAGTCTAAAGTCTAAAGTCATTATCATGAAACATGCAGTTTTTTAGTTCTTTAAGCAGAGACCAGCAAGCACAAAACAAGGAACTCGTACCTAAAGGAGGAGCTGCTTCTGTCGCATGGACATAGTTTGGGTATGAAGAGTCTGACACGGAGCAGAAACGCGATCAGTTCCCATGATGGACTCAAACACAAGTAACCTCTTTAAACACCATCGCAAAAATCATCTGTTACAGATGCACCGATCGATCGGCCAGTGACCAGAATCAGTCGTTTATTATAGTATGATCACCGGTGGTTGGATCAGTTTCATGTAACCAACTCTGTGCCGGTCATATTTAACTTCTGCAGCACACTACAAAACAGCGACGCAAACACAGCCACACACAAACAGCACAGTGCTTTTACTAACTTGAATTCAGAATTTAGTTCATGTGTGTAGTCTACAGAATTCAGTTCGTTTGAAGCCTAAACACAGCTCAGCAGCTCGTGATTTTGCATATGAGACCAGCATGTTCATGATAAGGAAGTGTAAAGATTTCAATTGTGTTTTGAGTGCTAGTGACCTAAATAGTCCCTCTCTGTAGGTAGCACAGTAGCTACAGAAACTAATGTGCAGGGATGTATTTAAAGCCATGTATTCAGTGTGGAAGCACTTCAGAGCGTGCAGCTTGCAATATACATGCAAAGTAAAAGTAAGCCATGGAGGAACATCTCCGAAGATGTTCAGAACATGAATTTAATAAGACATTTAAAACAGCATCTCCCCACTGTATATGTGGAGTTTAATAAAGCTAAGACAGGCAAAGAGGATAAAGCAAAAGCTAGCGAGAGAGCCAGGTACAAGCCAGCAGTCCCTGCCCCCTCTTTCTTTAGCAAATGAAACAGTTTCCATTAAAATGAAAGTTGAACAAAAATGTTTCTTTATGCTGTCATTTATAATTCTTAGAAAGAAAACCTGAAATGGCCGGGCATATGTAAGAAACAAAACAAAACAAAAAAAAACTGGAAAAGAGGAATCGACCAAGAATATTGCACTCAATGCATTTCTATAAAACCTATACAGTGGGTCAAAAAAGTATTTAGTCAGCCACTGATTGTGCAAGTTCTCCTACAAATTTTCTGTGGGGTTGAGGTCTGAAGACTGGCTAGGCCACTCCAGGACCTTGAAATGCTTTTTACGGAGCCACTCCTTTGTTGCCCGAGCGGTGTGTTTAGGATCATTGTCATGCTGGAAGACCCAGCCATGTTCCATCTTCAATGCTCTCACTGATGGAAGGAGGTTTTGGCTTAAAATCTCGTTCATTCTTCCCTTAACACTGATCAGTCGTCCTGTCCCCTTTGTAGAAAAACAGCCTGAAAGCATGAGGTTTCCACCCCCACACTTCCCAGTAAGTATGGTGCAAATCAGAATTCTTCTTCCTCCAAACATGGCAAGTTGAGTTTTTACCGAAAAGTTCTATTTTTGTTTCATCTGACCACATGATATTCTCCCAATCCTCTTCTGGATCATCTATATGCTCTTTGGCAAACTTCAGACGGGCCTGGACATGTACTGGCTTAAGCAGGGGGACACGCCTGGCACTGCAGTATCTGAGTCCTTCTCGGCGTAGTGTGTTACTGATGGTAGCCTTTGTTACTTTGGTCCCAGCTCTCTGCAGGTCATTCATCAGGTCCCTCCATGTAGTTCTGAGATTTCTGCTCACCGTTCTCATGATCATTTTGACCCCACAAAATGAGATCCTGCTCTAGATGAAGGGAGATTATCAATGGTCTTGTATGTCTTCCATTGCTTCCACAGTTGATTTATTCACACCAACCTGCTTGCCTATTGTTGATTCACTCTTCCCAGCCTGCTGCAGGTCTACAATTTTCTTCCTGGTGTCCTTCGACAGCTCTTTGGTCTTGGCCATGGTCGAGTTTGGAGTCTGACTGTTTGAGGCTGTGGACAGGTGTCTTTTATACAGATAACGAGGTC
>JAJAGP010001396.1:142597-197405 GCA_025084515.1 Ancistrus triradiatus
AATATTATACTTGGTCATTTATTTATTGAGGAAAAGTATCCAATATTACATATTAGTGAGTGGCAAAAGTATGTGGACCTCTAGGATTAGCAGTTAATTTGAAGGTGAAATTAGAGTCAGGTGTTCTCAATCAATGGGATGACAATCAGGTGTGAGTGGGCACCCTGTTTTATTTAAAGAACAGGGATCTATCAAAGTCTGCTCTTCACAACATGTCTGTGGAAGTGTATCATGGCACGAACAAAGGAGATTTCTGAGGAGCCCTGAAAAAGAGTTGTTGATGCTCATCAGGCTGGAAAAGGTTACAAAACCATCTCTAAAGAGTTTGGACTCCACCAATCCAAAGTCAGACAGACTGTGTAGAAATGGAGAAAATTAAAGACCATTGTTACCCTCCCCAGGATTGGTCGACCAACAAAGATCACTCCAAGAGCAATAGTTAGCGAGGTCACAAAGGATACATGCAGGGTAACTTCTAAGCAACTTAAGGCCCCTCTCACATTGGCAAATGTTAATGTTCATGAGTCCACCATCAGTAGAACACTGAACTACAATGGTGTGCATGGCAGGGTTGCAAGGAGAAAGCCATTGCTCTCCAAAAAGAACATTGCTGCTCATTTGCAGTTTGCTGAAGATCACGTGGACAAGTCAGAAGGCTATTGGAAGAATGTTTTGTGGACGAATGAGACCAAAATAGAACTTTATGGTTCAAAAGAAAAGCGTTATGTTTGGAGAAAGGAAAACACTGCATTCCAGCATAAGAACCTTATCCCATCTGTGAAACATGGTGGTGGTAGTATCATGGTTTTGGGCCTGTTTTGCTGCATCTGAGCCTAAAATAAAGCATTCTGAGGAATGGGCTAAAATTCCTCCAAGCCGGTGTGCAGGACTGATCAACAGTTACAGGAAACGTTTAGTTGCAGTTATTGCTGCACAGGGGGGTCACACCAGATACTGAAAGCAAAGGTTCACATTCTTTTGTGACATCAGAATCTGTACCATATGACAAGAATGTATTGTTGTTGCCAAAGGTTTGTGGACACCCAACACCTGAAAACCACGAGTATTAATATGGAGTTAATCCTAACTTTCCTGCCAGAATAGCCTCCCCTCTTTTGAATACCACAGCAGGGATTCGATTCCAATCATCAGTTCCAGTTCATTTCAAAGGTGGTGGGTGGGTTCAGGTCAGGACTCTGTGCAGGAGAGTCAAGCTGCCATGCTGAAACAGAAAATGACCTTCCCTGAACTGCTGCCACAAAGTTGGAAGCACACAGTTGTTAGGAACTGTGAAAGCATTTTGATTACCTTTCACTGGAATGAAGGGGTATAGCCCATACCATGAAACAAACTCCAGAACTGTTGTGTTCCCCTGCAACTACATCAGGCTGGTCACTGATAAAGCATCATTAAGTGAGGTGCTTTCTACTGCTTTAGCAAATATCTGAAATTAGGTGTAGTCATCTTAGGGCTAATCATTTTCTATGGAGATTTCATGGCTGTATGTTTGACTTCTTGCACGTTATACTTGGCCTTGTAGCAAATAAGCATAGCATATAAGCCGTTTGTGTTGACAATATCTAAAAGTCTTAAATTGTACGATAACTATTAACCACCCATCCTCCATTTGTTTTTCTCTGAACCCAATTGAACCCTGCTAAACAAGTCTAGATGTGCCATTGCTTGTCCATCCTACTGAATCCTGGAGAGCAGTGAGAACATGGGCTCCATTAATAATTACAAAGACGGGTGTTGCTTCCATTGACCTGCTGTTGGAGCAGGCTAGAAATTTGATGCCGCTGGACAGGAAGCTGCAGGTTGCACTAACTCCTTCTGCATCTTGCACTGAATTATATTACACATGTTCCAGGAACTCACAATGTCATGCCGTGTGCCTCATATAAAACTACTCATACAGTTGTACATTTAAAACCAACTTTAAGTTGGCTCTCAAATTAGTTCTTACTGTTTCCTTACCATTCTCTAATATGTCTAGGTCTCTCAAATGATCTTAGGTTGTCCATACACTAGATGACTTTGAAAAGACTGAAAAGATTTTTAAAAGTCTAACGTCTTATGTCCACCACACTATTTCAAAGTCCATTTTTGGGATGAACCACAGACGTTCCCTGTACTTGCTGCTTTCCGTTTAGTGCTGGAGAGAGCTGACCTATTAGTTGGCAACAATGTTCACGTCACTGTGTGTGTTAGTCAAGGCTTGCGACATGCGATAATATTAAACCTGGTTGATTTTATGAGAAAAAAAACAGACTTAAGGCAGCTATGATTACCACCTTACGCCTATTGATTGAAATGACGCGACTTCTATGCAAGATCTCTAATAATTTTATTCCCACTTCGAAAATTTGTCTGCGACTACACAATCACTGGAAAATCGTTTAGTGTAGGGCATTACGTGAATATTCTAATTTTAGACAGCCAAATCCTTAAATATTTGGGCTAAATATTTGATATGTGATACTTTCTAGAAACATACCTTTCTACTTTCTAGAAACACATTTCAATATTTATATTTGCAGAGATTTTGTTAAGAAAGTACCAACAAAACAGTGTATAAATAATTATTACAGTGGTACATATAGGATTGCAGTATAAATAACCTCGGTTCTCGACCAACTCAGAAGTTGTGTGTTACTCAGCGCACTTGCATAAACTTGTACGAGTGGAGTAGCACAACTCTTTTCAGCTGAAACTCGATTCAAGTTTCAATACACAAGTTCACAATAGCCCTTGCTCAGAGAAGATGTCCGCTGTGTTTATCGTGTTCTTCTTTATTTTTACATCTACAGTACTGTATTCTTAGTATCCATGTGTCCTAAAAAGGTTAGTTCATAAGATCCAACTGAAAGCAAAGCAGGAATTGAATGCTCCAGAACACAGGCTGCAGTTAGCTTAGCCCCATGTGCCTTGAGTTCACCAATAAAGTAGGTGCTCCATTACTCACTAAATTACATGAGATTTTTCAACACTTATTCTAAAATAAGCTTTGTGTGAATGATTTTGGCCAACTATAGGTTAATGCAAGTGTTTTAAACATTACTTATCATTACTTATCATGAGGCTGAATTTCCATCTACATGTGCCCTAATGTAACTGCAGTCATTTAAGGTGGACCGGAAAAGGGAATAGAAAGCTGTTGAATAAGAAACCAACTACAGCCTCGTCTTCGCTATGATACACCAAATATTCATTAAAACTCCCCAGTTCATGTTACATTTAACTTATGATGGATTTGTCAGAACATATACCCTTCATAAATCAGAGAGCACCTGTACAATACAACTCCATTAATGCATGTAATGCCTTATACAGTGTGGACTTTCTGGGGTCTGGAACGGATTAATTCAATGTACATTATTCCTTATGGGAAAAATTTGCTCGGTGCTCGTCGTTTTCAGTTCTCGACAAGCCTTCTGGAATGAATTAATGACTTGAACCGAGGTACCACTGTATTAACAACATAAGTTGATTTTCCAAGGTTGATTTTTTACCTAATAAATAAAAAAACACTATTTTACAATGAAAAACAGTGAAATAAAACAATTGGCTCAAACAATCATCATACAATCGATGACATCCATGAAATTAAAAAAGTTTACCGTGCTATAAATATATTGTTATATCAATAGTACATTAACATTTCTTCCAAAACACCTTCCTTCTCCAAAGAAGATCTGAGGTTTTCTGTTATGCACTCCAGTAATTATGTTATGTAATTACAGTATAATTACTGCTTCCTGCACTGGCATAATTTTTCATAAAAGTCTTCGATTAAAGGTGGCAGGAGGCCAGGCATACGCACCGACACAGCTTCAGGCGTCTGGTCCTGACAGTATGACCTCATCCTATGCAAGTACCATCTGGAGGCAGACGCTCACCCATATGGCCACTGTGGTAACAAAACCCTGCCCCACAACCTCGCTGGCCCTACTGACCAAGACAGTCTCGTGTGTATTTGTATTCTCAGGTATCAGCTGCACAATGCAGAACACATTCTGTTTTAGATACATCCACACAAACATAGGATATATTTAGATTACATCTGTCGGTGGTTCAAAAAGTATTTTGAAGAAGCCACATTATGGGAGTGTAAGTACATCCCTATCACCAAAACATATTTGACAGCCAAAACCTATTCCAAAACATCTTGATGCATGCTCAGTGATCCAGGTAAGAAACTCCCAGAAGTTGAATCTGTTCATCTGGACATAGATTTTGTTGGAGAAACGTTTCGTCACTATTCTAAGTGACTTCTTCAGTCTCAGCTAGTTGGAAAACTTCCCCAATCTTATATACAGCACCTTTGCATAACGACTGGTACCAGCACCATTACATAACAATGGGACCGGTGATCAGTTTAATAAGCAGATTGACATAGCCATTAACGACAATGGCCATGTGTACCATTCACACAGGAAGGGCTGCGATGGCTCCGTTGTAAGATGGTGAGAGGTGTACTCTGAGGCCCCCTCCTCGGTTCAGGGATGGACGTTCCCTTTTTACAAAAATGGCTTCTTTTACTCCGCGTTCAAACCATCGTTCCTCCCTATCAAGGATCTGCACGTCTTCATCCTTGAAAGAGTGGCCACTGGCCTGTAGGTGGGTGTAAACCGCAGAGTCCTGACCAGATGAGTAACGAAAACGTTTTTCTCCAACAAAATCTATGTCCAGATGAACAGATTCAACTTCTGGGCTATTCCAAAACCCTACAGAATGTA
This sequence comes from Ancistrus triradiatus, assembly GCA_025084515.1. Taxonomy (NCBI): domain Eukaryota; kingdom Metazoa; phylum Chordata; class Actinopteri; order Siluriformes; family Loricariidae; genus Ancistrus; species Ancistrus triradiatus. The sequence continues at coordinate 147,337 of JAJAGP010001396.1, forward strand.
CATCACCTTAACCACTAGGCCACCACAGTCCCATATAAGAAGCTTACAACTTCATCATTTCTGAAATTATTGTAGAAATCATATGATAGTTCTATATAGGTGACTAGTGTGAATTAGTGTGTATACTTACACTCTGTGCAAGTCTGTGTGGATGTGACAAATAGGTCTTGTCTAGGATTATGACAAAGACTAATGCGGGCCAGTTCTAATCCGTAACCTTGATTTAAAATACATATGTTCGGCTATCACCATCTTACTGATTATCATTTAGCCTTTGACTCGTGTGTTGCATGCTACACTCAGTTCCTGTTAATTAAAATCCAGAATTTTCATTGTTACTACTTTCTTTTAGTCAGGATGACTCAGATGAGTGCTTACTGTAATATAATTATGCACAAAATCAAAATACACTTCCCTGGTGCCAGGTTTGCTTCCTCCATTGTGGTTAAAAAGATAAATGGTGGTTCTGCTTACTTTTCTTTTTGGAATGGTCTGACTGTGAAGGCAAAAGTTTCAGGATAACTTGCTCTTAAACAGCTGAGACATTAAACCTTCTGTGTCTGTAGTAATAAGTAACACTCCCGATTTTGGAATCAGATTCCTCCTGACCATATGTACACTTCTGTTTTAGTGCGAAGGATATCCAGAATCTGCTCTCAGCAGGTAAATGTACAGAGTGCTCAATCTCCTTTTAATCTCACATTGACAGGCTGCCAACCCGCATAAGCATACTTCTCATTTTCAACACACAATACATACACACACCACACCTCTTGTTCGACAGCATGTCTGCTTCCACTTGTTGTCCCCCTACACGTTCATCCATCATTTATTACTTCCCACACGGTTTCCAGATTTAGGTACAAAGATGAGGGGAAAGACGGATGGAAATTCAAGTCTATTCCAGAGGGCAGGGTGTATCACGCCTGCTTCTCCATCTCCCCAAAGAATCCCCAGGCCATTCAGAAAAGGCCTAGGAAAATAAACAGCAGCAGATGAGAAATGTGCGTCACACTGGTGTGCTCTCACCCCTCGCTCTACAAAACCCATCCTAAATTTAGCCTGAACCAGTTTAATCAGGAGAGGTTTCAACATTTGTACCAGCCTCCAGCACTCCTCCTAACTCTTTCCCCCTCTGTCATATTACTGTCTGTCTTGTTCCTCTCGCTTGATCTTCCTTAAATTGTGGTTTCCATTTGCATGGTAGTCATAGCAATCTGGACACAAATGCCTTCACCTGCACAGCAGGTGGGCCAGATCACCTCATACATGCTCTCTGACCAGTCTGTACTTACTGCATGCAAATGCAGAGTTTTCTCGTTGTTAGTGAGAAAGGAGTCAGAGACCACATTAGTGCAAAGAGTTTGGCAAGTGTACTTTCAGCTAGAGGAATACAGAGGCTGGAAAGAAAGAGAATGCTTGAACATGAGCAGGGCTGTGTTCTTCACCAGGCAAGTGGTGTGTCTGATTCACTGACAAGCCATAAAAAAGTGAGAGGGAGAGAGAGACCCTGGCAAAGGGTACACACCTGCACAACAGATGCTCATTCCTCACCTTTCTGCCTTAGCTGGTCTGTTTTGTCTTCATACATTCCCAGCATTTCTTCTGTTTTATCCCATTTACTCTGCTGTAATTCTGATTTAGCATTTATATCTCCTCTTTAGGACGAATATCTCCCCTTCGTTCCTCCCTAGTCCTAGACGGTATACCTGATTAATCCGAGTTATGAGTCACTTAACATCAGTTTGGACATCACCAGACATAAAAATGTTTGTGGTCCCATATATATACAGTAAGAGAGTTCAGAAATCCATGTGGGGTAGGGGACATAGCAGACCTAACTGTAACTGTACCGGATGTAACTCGGTAATCACGGTTTCATTTTCTTTCAAAAATATTACCAAAAAGTACATGGTGGCTCAAAAATAAAGCACAACCAGTGGCAGTGATAGCACAAATCTTGACTGTTTAGTCAATACCGATACACTACAGAATCCCATATCAACCATTTCACTGTGAAACATAAACAAAGCTGTGTCTGTGCCTAAAGAATTTCCCGTGGAAAATTTTAAGCTGAGCCCTAGAAATTCAACGAGGATATAGCTCATACAAACGCAAATCAGAAAAAGTTGGGACAGTATGGAAAAAAACAACAACAACTACAAAAAGTAAAAGTGTCTTACTGTTACTTTGACCTTTTTTCCATTGTAGACAGTATGAACCCAAGAGATTTCATGTTTTGTCTGGTTAACTTCATTTCATTTGTTAATAAACATCCATTCTTGCATTTCAGGCCTGCATCACATTCCAATAAAGGATGGGACGGTAAAGCATTTACCACTTTGTAATGTTGCCACGCCTTCCCACATACCAAGCGATGACGTGTTTCGGGTGTTCTTTTGTTCCTTTCTTGCTGCAAACACGTCTTAAGGTGTGCGACAGTACAGGGTTGTCGTTGTTGCATTTTTCATTACAAAAATTCTCCACACATTCTCTCTTGAGAACAGGTCAGGACTGCAGGCAGGCCAGTCCAGTACCCGTACCTTCTTAATGTTTGCAGCATGTGGTTTTGCATTGTCTTGTTGAAAAATGCATGGACTTCCCTGGAAAAGATGTCATCATGAAGCCAGCATATTTTGCTCCAAATTCTCAATGTACTTTTCTGCATTAATGCTGCCATCACAGAAGTGTAAATGACCTTCGCCAAGGGCACTGACCCAACCCCATACCACAACAGACCTTGGCTTTTATACTTTTAGTTGCTGAGAACAGTCTGGATGGTCCTTTTCATCTTTGGTCCGGAGGACCCGGCATTCATTTCTCCCAAAAACAGATCTGGGGTCTGTCTGAAAACCTAGTAGGCTGGCTATGTAGGCACCGACTAAACAGGTAAAAGTTGAACTAGGCAGCATTCTAACGGACATCCATCCTCATAAGACAGATTATTTCAATGCTGTAGTTAGAGAGTGATTGTGTCACGACTTGTTCCTGAACACTGCACATGACCAGTGTTTACGTACCTTAGCTACTAGCATTGCGTCATATTTCTGTTTTTATCACAACTTTTAAGTGTTTTCTTAGAATTAGAATAACTTGCATTTGAAAATGATGTCACCGCTTGTAGCTCCGCTTGCCGCATGGCTCCTGTTTTGTAGGCATCAAGGGATTGCTGAATGAATGTTTCTTGATGCAGGGACCGAAGATCATGGGTGTTCAGTTTAGGCTTGTGTCCTTGTCCTTTACGCACTGAAATTCCACCAGATTCCTTGAATCGTTTAATGAATGATATTATGCACTACATGGGAAGAAATATGCAAATCCCTTCCAATCTTTCTTTGAAGAACATTGTTTTAAAACAGTTCAATAATTTTCTCAAGCATTTGTTGATAAACTGGAGATCTTCTGCCCATCTTTGCTACTCAAAACTCCCTCAAAACAGCCTTTTGTGGATGTTGCTTTTGTACCAAATCATGATTACAATCACCTGCTGACATCACATCTATATTTAGTTTTTTACCTCATTACTAGCCCTAAATTGCCCCTGTCCCAACTTTTTTGGAGTGTGTTGCAGACCTGAAATGCATGAATGGATATTTATTAACAAATTAAATGTAGTTGACCAGACAAAACATGACATATCTTGGGTTCATACTGTCTTTTTTTGCATTTTGTATACTGTTACAACTTATTCTGATTTGGGGTTGTACATATCCAGAAAATGAAAAAACAACATATAATCAAAAATAAAAATAAATAAATGAGTTTATCCCAGTCTGATGAAGCAGAATATATTCATTTTCTTTATTTGCAGGTTTATCTTTAGAAACTTTCAATAATTAGACATGGAAAAAAAAAATTATATCAAACAGTACCTGTAAGACTGCTAAACTCTCACAGTGTTAAACCAGATTTACTCTGATGTTTATCATTTCCTTGTTGGAAGTGTGTTTAATATTTTTCCATCTGCTTGTCATTAGTTAAAGGTGGCAGTGCATGATTTTGACTGACAGTGTCTGTTGACTCGCACCATGGTGCTAATTATTGCATATGTAACAAGGTTCTGCATTATTGCTGACAACTTTTCATCGTTGACTACATTTACAGTTGTTTAATTATGTATCAATGCATACGAAATGACTTCACGGTTTGCTACAGATTCTGATTTGTACCTGGCCTGAGGGATCATTTGAGAACTAAATAACATAGTCATAATTATTATTTTTTACATACTGTCATTAGAACAGGGTGTAAAATCTGTTTTTTTAAACTATGTTTAATGTAATTCAGATATGTAGTAGAAACAGGAACATCACTTCCTGTACCGCTGAACATTCATTTGAATCTGTTTATAGCTTTGTTTGCAGTATGGTCACAAGACCATACTGAGGACGTTGCTGGTTAATCTCAAACTGAAGTAAATCTACTCTGTAAAAATTATTAACAATAATTTGGAACAAAACCACACATGCCACAATTATTGGCACTCCTGCATTTAATAGTTTGTACAACCTCCCTTTCCAATAAAACAGCACTTGGTCTTCTCCTACAACACCTTAAAGTTGGAGAACACGGAGTAAAAAATTTGAGACCATTCCTCTTTACAGAATCTCTCCAGATCATCCAGGACCTTAGGTCCTCTCTTGTGACTTCCTCCTTAGCTAACCCCACAGGTTTTCTATAGGGTTTAGATCAAGGGACTGAGAGCCATGGCCGAAGTAATGGTTCAGTAAACATCTTCTGGAGGATCCAACGAAAACCCATTTTTAGTTTCTTGGCAGAGGCAGATAGATTTTGATTTAAAATGTACTGTTATTTCATGGAGTCTATGATGGCATGTACTCTGAGGTTTACAAGTCCTTCAGACAAAAAAAATAACCCCACAACATCACCGACATCATCCTTCTTTGCACGCCAAACTTGAGTGTTTGTTGATTTAAAAAAAGCTCAGTTTTTGTTTTATCTCACCACAGAACACAGTTCCACTCAAAGTACCAGAAGTGTTTAGCAAACTCCAGGCGTTTATGTTTGTGATTAGATGACAGGAAAGGCTTTTTCCTGGAAAGCCTTTCAAATAATCTGTTGGCATTGAGATAGCACCTGATGGTAGTTTCATAGACTTGACCCTAAGACCGTACTTTTTTTGTTTCTCTCCAAAAGAGGATTTTTTACCTTTCTTATCATCCTCCTTGCTTGGTGTGAGGACAAAATACACTTGGCCATCATCCAGGCAAGTTTGTCACCACTCCAGTTGACTGAAACTTTTAAATTATTCCCCTAACTATAGATATGGGCATTTTATGGGTATGGGTAAGTATCTATGTTTATAGATACCCGCATCAGATACAAAACCTTGACGCTCACCTACAAAGCCAAGAATGGAACAGCACCATCTTACCTAAAAGCTCTGATCAAACCACGTTCTGTACCTCGCACCCTCTGAGATACGAGCTTGGCCCGACTGGAGCCTCCACGTAAGATTAAAGGAAGACAAGCTTCAAGACTCTTCTCCATCCTGGCACCCAGGTGGTGGTATGAACTTCCACTGGATGTCCATATGGCTGAGTCTCTTGCGGTCTTCAAGAGACGACTAAAGACTCAACCTCTTCACCCAGCACTTGGGTGAATAAAATTGCATATCCTCTATTTAAAAAATAAATAAATAATAATTCTCTACACCAGATACGGGCAGGTTGTAGTTGGATTGTGTACTTGAGCTATTGTTTACTTGTACTAATATGAGGTTCTGTCTCCTAGGAAGATTACAAAGCATTTCTGTAAGTCGCTCTGGACAAGGGCGTCTGCTAAATACTGTAACTGTAAATGTTATAGCAAATTCCTGGACAACATAGGTCACAGATTACTGCTTGAAAGTTCCTAGCCAGTCTGATCAACTTAAAAAGTTATACAGTGGGGAAAAAAGTATTTAGTCAGCCACTGATTGTGCAAGTTCTCCTACTTAGAAAGTTGAGAGCAGGTCTGTAATTTTCATCATAGGTTACACTTCAAACTATGAGAGACACAATGCGAAAAAAAATCCAGGAAATCACACATTGTAGGATTTTTTAAAGAATTTTCATTGTAAATTCAATGGTAGAAAATAAGTCTTTTGGTCACCCACAAAACAAGCAAAGATTTCTGGCTCTCACAGGGGGGGGGGGGGACCTGTAACATTCTTCTGTCCCTCCACTCGTTACCTGTATAATTAATGGCACCCCCCCGTTTGACCTCGTATCCTGTATAAAAGACACCTGTCCTGAAGGACCTTCTTTTCTTTCCTAGAATAAAAAAGTCACAGCAGGGGGGGGGAAAGGCCTTTCTCATACATGGCCCCCAACTATGGAATAAACTTCCCACTTTTCGTTCGAGATTCAGACCCCCTCCAAAGTTTTAAGTCCTAGGCTAAGACCATACTTATTTACGCAGGCTTTTTTACTCTAGAATTTAGACCAGGTTGCATGGCTTGGGTTCTGGGGCCCGGAGTCTCTGGACCGTCTGTCATGTGAAGTAGAAGCTGCTGCAGCCTGTGCGCTGAAGTCTCGGGAGTAAGGCTGTCAGGATCTGTGATGGTGTACGCGTCTCCGCGTCTGAAGACTACGGCTTACGGTCCTCGAGGACCTGTTCCCCACCTGTACTTTAGTGCATGTCCTTGACTTTTAGTACACGCAGATGTGTGTCATGCAGACTGGGCCTGTCGTTCATGATTGCTGTCAACAGTTGAGAGTCTGCTGTATGTTACGTTCATAGTCCAAAGAGAGTCTTATGGTGATCAGAGACGTTGGGGAAGTTAGCTGTTCTTTCTGCCGCTCGTGGGGTTTGCCAATGTCTCTACATGTGATCCCTCTTGGCTGTGTTTCCTACACAGTTCTCCTCTTTCTAGCTTTCTAGCTATGATCGCTATAAGCTAATGCTGCCGCACGGGGTCCTCAGATTCTACACTTGGCATCAATGATTGACATGGCATCGTTCACTGATTGTAATAACACGTGCCTTAATCAAATAACTAATTACATTTTCCTGTTTTCTCTCTCCGAGCTGTGTTTCGGTACCAGTTTCCGGCCCACACATGATGTTCATCTGATGGAGCTTCCACTGTGCATAATTCACAATTATTTATTCGACCATGACTCCATGACTTTAGTTTCGCTCTAGATTTTCTCATCTTACGCCGCCCAAAGGAGGTTGGGTCCCTTTTTTGAGGTCTTGGGTCCTCCCAAGGGTTTCTTTCCTAGAACTAGGGAGTTTTTTCCTTTGCCACTGGTCCGTTCCCTAGGCTTGCTTCAATTTTGGATTGGGATGTAGTTATTAAGAGATATAATCTAAACTTGTAAAGTTGCTTTGAGACAATGCTCTCCTGTGTAAAAGCGCTTATATAAATAAATCTGACTTGCTCTTGACTTGACTTGACGTCCACAGCCTCAAACAGTCGACTACTCCAACTCAACCATGGCGCGAGCCAAAGAGGTGTCCGAAGGACAACAGGAAAGATATTGTAGACCAGCGAGACGCCCCGCTATACCGCGCCACTGCCCGTGCTCATCATGTACCCAGGACATCCATATCGGTACGTTCTTCTAGTTTTACATGTTGCTTTGAGACAATGCTCCATTGTAAAAAGCGCTATATAAATAAATCTGACTTGACTTGACTTGACTGTCCACAGCCTCAAACAGTCAGACTCCAAACTCAACCATGGCCAAGACCAAAGAGCTGTCGAAGGACAACTGGAAGAAAATTGTAGACTTGCAGCAGGCTGGGAATAGTGAACCTATAATAGGCAAGCAGGTTGGTGTGAATAAATCAACTGTGGGAGCAATGGAAGACATACAAGACCATTGATAATCTCCCTTGATCTGGGGCTCCACGCAAGATCTCATTCCGTGGGTCAAGAATGATCATGAGAATGGTGAGCAAAAAATCCCAGAACTACACAGAGGGACCTGATGAATGACCTGCAGAGAGCTGGGACCAAAGTAACAAAGGCTACCGTCAGTAACACACTATGCCGAGAGGGACTCGGATCCTGCAATGCCAGGCGTGTCCCCCTGCTTAAGCCAGTACATGTCCAGGCCCGACTGAAGTTTGCCAGAGAGTATACGGATGATCCATAAGAAGATTGGGAGAATATCATGTGGTGAGATGAAACCAAAATAGAACTTTTTGGGAAAAACAGGTCCTGGAGTGGCCTAGCCAGTCTCCAGACCTCAACCCTATAGAGAATTAGTGAAGTCCGTGTTGCCCTGCGACAGCCCCAAAACATCACTGCTCTAGAGGAGATCTGCATGGAGGAATGGGCCAAAATACCAGCTACAGTGTGTGCAAACGTTGTGAAGACTTACAGGAAACGTTTGACCTCTGTCATTGCCAACAAAGGTTATGTTACAAAGTATTGAGTTGAACTTTCTTTATTGACCAAATACTTATTTTCCACCATAATTTACAATTAAATTCTTTTAAAATCCTACAATGTGATTTCCTGGATTTTTTCTCATTTTGTCTCTGATAGTTGAAGTGTACCTATGATGACATTTACAGACCTCTCTCATCTTTCTAAGTAGGAGAACTTGCACAATCAGTGGCTGACTAAATACTTTTTTGCCCCTCTGTATTTATGGGAAAATGCTTGACTTAGATTTTGTTTCTATGAATTTATAGGGCCAATAATTGTGGTTTTGTTAAAAACAATTATGTTTTGATGAATTTAACTAAAGGTTGGATTTTTCTTTTCTTCCAGTGTGAGACTAAGCTAATTCACCATAAGCATACGTTTTCCAGTCTGAATCGTTAATGATTACGCAACGAGTATGGTGTTATTCTGCCTTTAATAAAGGTTTGATTATGTTATGAATAATTTATCTAGGTAATTCCACTGGGGTCACAACATTTTCTTGCAACAGTATGTGTTATTCAATAGTTTTGATGTCTTCACAATTTCCTGCCGACTGAACCACCTGCCACTGTATGCAGATTCTGTTCATGTAACGTTATGTAGCATCATGTAGCGCTCATCAGTTCCTCTTAAATGAAACAAAACAAGATACAGTGAAACTATTATTATCCTCATTATTTCAGCATGATCATTATCAACGCTTTCTGCAAAAATATGTTTGTCCTAAATTGTAACCCAGCTTTACTAATACTTAATAAATGCATTTCACATACTTTTTGGGAGTAAGACACCTCCCTACGGCCTCAGTGGTTAGTAATAGGCAAAGCCCCTCCTTCAGCAGAAAAGGGATATGTACTCTCATAACACTACCAGAACAACATCAAGTGTATCTGCTGTATATGTAGAAATTCACTAAGTTTTAGACTAGCTGTGGCTCGGCAGGCAGCACTGTCGCCACACAGTGAGAAGGTCCAATCCCAGGTGGAGCGATCTGGGTCCTCCCTGTGTCCGTGTGGGTTTACCATGGGTTCTCCGGCTTCCTCACACAGTTCAAAGACTGAGAATGAGTGTTGGGCTAACTGGCGATTCTAAAGTGCCCTTAGTACTGTATGTGAGTGTGCCCTATGTAGGTTTGCTGCTGGCTAGGTTTCCCAGGACCCTGATCAGGGCCAAAATGACCATGTATTCCTATCATTCTGGTCCTAACAATTGCCAATCCTCCTCTCCACATGCACAAACACAAACAAAACAGACACACTCACTGCCATAGGTACACACATTCCAAGAACACATTCCAAATACACTCCAGGAAACCTTCAGCTCATCTCAGTCATCTCTCTTCCTTATAAGATTCCTATGCTCACATGCCTTCTTACATTACCAGAACATGTAGTGTTTGACTTTCTACATATTGTACTGCTGTAAGGGGTAGCACAGGCACACTATATTAATACAATGTGCTGCAGATTCTTTGATATCTTTCATAAATGTGGGTAAAAACTCTATGAAAATAACTGGTGTTATGGTTTAACAGCTTGTAAATGCACATTGGAAATATGAGAGAGGTCTAATATTAGTACAAGTAAATAAATAAATAAATAAATTCATTCATTGTCTTATCCGCTTGATCCTAATCAGGGTCGTGGCAATGCCAGTCCCTAGCCGGTTGCACAGGGCGCAAGGCAGGAACTACCCTAGACAGGGCACCGATCCATCGTAGGGCACTCATACACACATTCACACACTAAGGGCACTTTGGAAACACCAATCAACCTAACAAGCATGTCTTTGGAATGTGGGAGGAATCAGAGCACCTGGAGAAAACCCATGCAGACACAGGGAGGACATGCAGACTCCACTCAGGCGGGGCCCAGGGTCGGGATCGAACCGGGGATCTCCAAGCTGTGAGGAGACAGTGCTAACCACTGCACCACCGTGACGCCCCAGTAAATTCACTGTAATATATTAATACCAGTTTACAATTAATACAAATAAAATGAATTGCTTTTAACAAAACCACAAGTGCCAAAATTATTGCACCCCTATGTTTAAAATAACAGCATTGAGCCTTCTCCGATAACACTTGCTGAGACTGGAGAATAAAGAGTAATGAATCTGAGACACCACCCAATACACAATCTCTCCAGATCTTCCAGTCTCCAAGGTCCTCCCTCATGGACTTGCCTCTATAGTCACGTAAGCATCTTGTGGGAGTCTAGATGAATAATTTGTGCCATTGTCATGCTGGAAGAGCTGACCACAACCGAGTTGCAGTTCCTTGGTAGACTTCTTTTGTTTCTTCATGGAGTCCATAATATCACTATCCTAACAAGCATCCCAGAGCTTTTGGTGATAGAACTCATACGTTATGTCATAACCTCACTGAACCTCGTTCCACGTTTCTTCTGTCACTTCAGTCATGCCGGAAGTCAGACTAACAATTTAAAAAAGGAAATAATAATTGTTAACATACTTTAGTTACATTTTGTTTTTAAGAATTTCTAGGTGTGCCAATAATTGGGACTAGGGTTGGGTATCGAAACCAAAATTCCAAGAACAGGGTACCAGTTGAGAAAATAGAATTTCGATTCCACTTATCGGTTAATACTAATGTGTTCTATGCTTTAAAAACACGGCCGCGATTAGAGCAAAAATATGTCTGTGTTAAGAAAGCATCTATCTGCCAGGACTGGTGTGTCATGAGATCACATACACAGATATGCTCTGCTATAGCATTAGTAGAAAATGGGCACTGAAAAGCACTCAAAGGTTTAGCTGCACTTTCACAGAAAAGGTTAAATGCAATATGTGTGGAAAGCTGAAGGACGTTTCACCTCTAAAATGGCAAAACATCTGAGGCAGCAGTATGATATTGAGCTTCAGCAGTGTACCGGGTTCAACTGACTGTGCTCTCCTAGCCCAAATGCTGCATTAGCCAACAGGGTCTAAACTCTTAACAATGTGAACAAAGCTTTATGTGACTTAAACAATGGCATATGTACTACCCCAAATCAGAAAAGTTGGGACAATATGGAAAATGTATATAAAGAAAACCCACAGTGTTTCTTACATTTTTACATTATGCTTTTTTCCTTCCCATTTAAACCCATTTTACTTGTATATCTTACACGTTACTTTCCCTTTGCAACACATGTTCATCATTTATGCAGTAGCAATTACTTATAACCAGTAGTAATTGAGAGAAATTTGGTTTACATTAACATTACGTTTTTTACTTATAATAGGTTTAAATGAGAAGAAAAACGCTTAATGCAAAAATGATTACTTTTGAAGTTGAAATACAAAAAAATATTCTTTATACCTAAACATCAGGCATATTTTCTCACCATTCTGGAATTGAAAACTGGAATCGATAAGAACCGGATAAGCTAATTGCATGTATAGAGGACAACATCCTTCCATTTTCCTACAGTGTAGATATCTGTATTGCCTCTGCATCCCATAACGCCCCATCTGTTATGAGAATACCATTATACACCACCAATCATTGTCTCTTGCCACTTTGTTAGATGAGCTCACATTTAAAGCACTACTATCAATCTCCTCTTGGTTTCACAGGCTGATAGAGATGGAGAGGAGAGAGAGAGATGGAGAAATAGGTGTGGAATTATGAATAAATGAGATATTTCTGGTGAACCCATCAACATAATGGGCGCGATGTGTCAGTCACTTTATACGACCTATGGTGTGTTAAAGACATAAGTTGGTTTCAACCAGTTTATTGATGTTTCTAGGTAATATTGATGTTTACTGTGTCACTGCTGTAAAAGCTAGGGGCTAATATTATTGACATAATAACCATACAAGGATGTCTTGTGACTGGACAAAAAAATTGGTTAATATAAATCTAGGATTTTTCTTTTCAATTCATTATTCAGTAGGTTTCCTGATGTTTACCTCGCCAAGGGACAACAAAAATGGAGGTTCAAATAAACAGATTTTAATATCCACTCAGTTGGATATTAATATGTGTCAATAGGTATGTAATGATACATGTATTTTTAATGCAGGGATTTTAACTGCAAATGGAATATAGTTAAGTTTTTATTCACACAATAACTATCACAGTTGGGAGTACAGTTACCTTGCATCTTTGATAATACTTTCTACTGGGGAACGTTTTACACTCACTTGCTAAAAAAAATTACAATATTACAATTACATTTGGTCATGTTCCTACATTTTTTGTTTCAGAATCTTAATGTATTTCTTTTTACAGAGCATGTAGTGGGTAGGTAAATAAAATGAATTATTAATGTTAAAAAAAAGTGATAACTTTGCCTTTTAGTGATTTCCTTGCATAAGAATTCAACAGATGTCCATCAAAAATTGATTTTGTGCACCTTTAAAAGCAACAGCAACTATCCCATTTTACCCCCATTTAAACTGGTCACCTAGGGGAGGTGATACTTCTACTGCTTTACACAAGTATCTATCATTGGAACAAATAATCCATTATTCAGATTACAAATCGCTCAATTACCAGCTTTTACGTTTAGCTTGACATTGTTTCATGGATTTGCTAACTAACGATGTATACCTTACTCAAAAATTAATTAACTTTCAATTAATAATTGAATTAACTTTCCTTAGAATATACAAGATAAATACAACAACAAAACCCCAACCTTTTCCCTGTCCAAATTTAAACCCAATGATGTGCAAAGTGGCAGCAATAAAACGGAACTGAACCAAATCAGTAAATCAGTTTCTCCAGCCTTAAATGTGAGATGTGATCACATTCTGCAAAGAATGGCAAATAGTTGTGGCAAACATGCTGTCTATGAACAGTTAAATTTGAGTAAGTTTATCTCATTGGTAACCCTTCATCCAGCTTCCCCGTATTTCCACAGAGAACTACCTCCTGAAACACTTTCCGAGTGTTCGCAAACGTTCACAGAGAACTTAAGGCAAAAAGAAAACTGTCTGCAAACGTATTCCTGCATTCCCCGAATTTGAACACACCTGTAGCCTCGGCGTTACGAAATGATGTGATGCTTAAAATTGTAAGCACTGTATGGAATGTAAACAGGTTCATTGGGAACTTAACTAACCTTCTGAGACAAAATCGACTTCACTGAGTGAGCTGATGTGTTTGCTCTTCCGATGCTCCAACATGGAGGATCTGCTCTTGTGATAACTAAGGTTGGATTTACAAATAGCCTAGATAAATCTACAAATGGTACAACTGACAATCTTTTCTTTGGAGGTAAGAGCTAAATGCTGCAACACCGTTTAAGGATTTTCGTCTTGAAACTTCCATCGCACTCCAGTAAGCACTAATGTTAAAACATTCCTAATTAGAGTGGAAACACGTGTGGTGATGTCACCAATTAAAATTAGTTGCCAACTCATTTGGTAGCCGATATTAGTCGACTAAGTCAGAAGCCACCCAGGTGCTTGTCCAGTCTCTTGTTGTATCAAAACTAGATTACTGCAATGCTCTTCTGGCTGGTCTTCCAATGGGTACAATCAGACCCCTGCAACTGATTCAGAATGCAGCAGCTTGTCTGGTTTTCAATCTACCCAAGTTTTCTCATGTCACCCCACTGCTGCGTTCACTTCACTGGCTCCATGTAGCTGTCCACATCAGATTCAAAACCCTGATGTTCATCTACAAAGCCAAAAATGAAACCGCACCATCTCACCTAAAGGCTCTAATCAAACCACATTCTGTACCTTGTACCCTCCGAGACACGAGCTTGGCTCGACCGGATCCTCCACTTAAGATTAAAGGAAGATGGGGCATCAAGACTCTTCTCTGTCCTAGCACCCAGGTGGTGGAATGAACTTCCACTGGATGTCCGAATGGCTAAGTCTCTTGCTGTCGTCCAGCAGTGACTAAAAACTCAGCTCTTCACCCAGCACTTAAGTGAAGACTGAAAATACAACTGCTTATTAAAAAACAACAACTTTGCTTGTGTGTTTTGTTGATTTACCTACATAAGATCCTAGCAAGTTCTACGTGGATTGAGTTCTTGGGCTATTGCTTACTTGTACTAACATGAGGTTTTGTCTACAAAAAAAGAATACAAAGCACTACTGTAAGTCACTCTGGATAAGGGCGTCTGCTAAAAGCTGTAAATGATTAATCGTTGCACCCCTACCCTACATGTATCTTATTCTGAGCTTAATTCAAAAGCTAATGTTTCCAGGCATCAAAACCACAAGTACTTATTTTAAACCTACATTCTTAAGAACCTGTCTGGCCAGTCTGTAGTTCCTGTTATGATTCCTTTGTGATTATCCACACTACCATACTACAGCTACCATACTACAGTATCCACTTGTAAATCCCCACACAGACCAACAAAACACTGATCTATTATTTGTACACACACTGTCAGTGAAGCAAACAGCAGTACAAAATTCAACTCTCGTAATGCCCTGCCATTCTTCATCAAAGTAGGTGCCAGTGACGAGGCAGATATGCCTTCAATTTTTCATTGCCCAATAATTCTGCTTTCACCATGAGCAGATAAAGAAGTGTAACAGGGCCATTACATCACACTGTGTGTGTGTTTGTGTGTTTGTTATGGGTGCTTCAGAGTTAAGAGAGGTCCATGTGAAAATCACAAGTGAAACTGAAGCACATCCACGAGTGAGTCTGTGTGAATATAGAGAGTCTGTGTGAGAGAGACTCACCAGCATGCTAAGGAAGAAATTATGAGAAATGTGTTGCACGTTGGACACCTTGTCACAAAGTCATGGTAGCTAATATGTTAAGCAAATCTTTCAACCTCCAAGTCGTACCAAAAAGGTCTGACCCATGTACAAATGTCCAATACAGAAAGACACTTTCCTGCTGCTGGTATTTCGAAATGGCTCTCTGTAAATGTGGGTTCCTGTTTCAAATTCAATCATGAAGTACGGATTAAATCCAAGTAGTCTTATTTTCCTGTATACAGCCAGATTTAATCATTCTCAGAACACTCACATAGTGTACACAAAAGGATCGAGGCTCATATCATTTAGAATGGAAAAACAGCATTGGGCATTTTATCTTCCTGAAAATAAATGTGAGATTATTATAGACAATGATACTATAGACTATTAATAATACTATGTGCAATACTATGCAATATCATGAAATAATAAGGCCTAGTGGTTAAGGTGCAGGACTATGGACCAGAAGGTCCAGAGTTCAAATCCCACCTGCCACTGTTGGGTCCTTGAGCAAGGCCCTTAACCCACGATTGCTTGGATTGTAAGACTGTAAATGTCTGCTAAATGACATAAATGTAAATAATACATTATCAATATATACCGCGATGCTAGCATCAGTTATGCACTGTGCAATATGTGGTTATGTGCAATAACTTCATTCTACATTTGTATACCTATGTATAAAATGTGTATAACTTTCACATCATATATATTTTGTATAGTACTCTTTCTACCTACATATTTTAAAGTGCGTGTCAACTTATGTTTATTCTGTTCTTCCCTCTTGTTGCCGTAACAAGACAAATTTCCCCTCATGGGATAATAAAAGGGTATCTTATCTCAACCCAAAAATAATTTCAAATTTAATATCACATAAGAAGCTGAAGAAACATGAAAACAAAGGTACTGAATTTAACACATTATGTTAAATTGCATAATGATGCTGACATGCAAGTTCAGCTGAGCTTAAAATGTTTTGAAGCTGATTTTCACTTGTGCTCAGCATCTCAAACTGCTCATGTCAGTGTCAAACAATAGGCCACCATTGATGGATTCCAAATACCCCAATACCACATTTCCATGGTCACAATCTCCTGGCGAAACCTTTTACCATGTTTGTCACTGACTGCAGGGAAGAAGTCCAAGTGTGATTGCGGAAAATGGTACTCTGCAAAGGCACTTGATCAACAAAAATGCCCTCCTTAATCTTGGTATCAGTTATTCTTGGAAACATCTGTCTCAAATATCAAATCTTTTGTTCCCTGCTTTCACAAAATTGTTCATAAATCCAAGTTTTGTACAAAGAGGTGTACAAGTGGTTTATGCATCACACCAATCTGCTCTGGAATAAAATGTTCACAGAGCAGCCAGTTCTATAGTATTGTGACTCTTTGGCATGGCTATCCCATTCACAAAGGAAACAACAGCACTTGTATATGTGAGCTGCAATCCCAGCAGTGCCAATACTTTTATATCAGAACCAATGTTCCAAAAATAATTGCTGTTCTGTACAATGTTTGTTTTATTTCATTCTTTCAGGTGGAAAATATATAATGGGAAATATATAATAATAGGTTATATATACAAAATGGTACATGATAGAAATACTTTAAGGTGACTTATGATCACAGCCCATAATCCATAAATTACACCCAAATGTGTTCAGAAAGGAAAAAATTTCCAGTCATTGTCCAGTGTGGTGCTAAACTGCAAGTATATTTAATTTTTCTGGTCTCTGCGTATGTGCAATGACTCAGTACACAAATGATGAGGGGGTGTTTAATAGCGAATTTAATTTGTTCATATACAGAGCGATTTGAATCGTTTTGAGAACAGGTAGGTGGTATGCTAGAATAAACATGGCCATCAATAAAAGCCTGTGTACTTTGCTATTTTTCACTGCACATATTTTGACTTCTGATTAGTTTCTGAGTCAATTTGTGATCACTGAATATATGAATATGCCTACACTGTTCTCTCTATCTGTTTTAGCATTCTCAATTCACTTTCTCTCCCACAAATGCACTACATGCACAAACATCACATCGATATGTGCTTGTTAAACACCTCCTTCCATTACTCATTCTATGGATATTAATATGGAGTTACTTTTACGTGACGCTTTCCTCTAGACTGGATATGGTCAGCATTTGAATGTATCCCAATTATTATGGTGCTGTTTTGTGTACTTTTCCTCATGCTGACATAAAAAATATGTTTCTTAATTCATTGCCACATAGCTTGAAGCACAACCTTATTTAGAATGGCATTATGAACCATAGCATTACAAATTTCGATCACTGACATGGAGACCAGACCAATGCAAAAACAGCCACAGATTATAATTTCTCCTACACCAAACAGCTGGTACTAGTGTTGTCACGATACTGAGGATTTCAACTTCAATACGATACTTAAAAATAAAAATATTGAAATTCAATACAATTTTCGATACATTGCTCATTTTATAATAACTATATATATATATATATATATATATATATATATATATATATATATATATATATATACACACACACACACACACACACACACACACCCACACACAGCACACACAGCACACACCACATATAATATAATATATATATAAAAAATATAACAACACATAATACATACACACAGCTATATATTATATATAACATCAGTCTATTTTGTGACTAAACATATCCAAATATACTAGATTTAATAATATACTACAATACATTTAAACTATTATTAATCTCTTATTTCATTAAATTACTTAATTTTAAACTACAGCGTATGTTTTTTACATTCTAACTAATAATAATAATAATAATAATAATAATAATAATACGCGTTACTTCTGTAACTACACTGTGCATTTCGTTTGAGGAGATCTGGTATCCTTTCACACGTAGAAAGCAGACTGACTGCCAGCATCTCACTATTTGATTTTTATTTGCTGGTTTTGTTCCATTTTTTGAGAATTTAAAGATGCACTATTTACATATTTCTTTCAATACTTCAAAGTGAATGATCCGAGTTCTGACCTGGAGCAAAAGAAAAGCTAATATAATGAGTTCCAAAACCTAAAAAGCTTCTGCACATTTCATATACATTAAATTATAAATGGATGTTTCTACATGTATTAACCAAGGTACATACCGGTAATACAAATCCATGCTTCACAAACAAGTTAATTAATTGCTACCATGTTAGCTATAGCTTGCTTAATGCTGATACACTCCTATCGAGATTCAAAGTACTGGGAGTTAAAACATTTCTGTACTCCACATACATTAAAAAAAAAAAAAAAAACTTAGATTATTGTGCTTTTTACCTAAGAAAAACACATTTCCCCCATTTATTTGTATTTGTTTACAGTCCATTCTTGCCTGAACCAATATGGCAGATGCATTTACGTATCACAGCAATGGGCCAAAGTGTCCTTCCACACAGCACTCCTGCTGCTTTCTTTGCTGATTAAGACGAGCTACAAGCACTCTGATTTCAGCCTCCATTTCAGCATAACAAACCATTCTGTGAGTTACAAAAGCCTGGGTGGGTCAAATGAAAACGCCTATTTGATATGAACAGATTCGATACTGTGGGAAACAAATACTGTATCATTTCAGAATGTTCAGTATCGATATTTATTTATATTTTTGACAACACTAGTTGGGCATTAAGCATTTTTTATAGTAATGTTCTCTCGACATTTGCACTCCATATTCTTCAGACTGCCATGTCATTTGAAGCGTGATTCATTACTCCAGAAAATGTGAAGTCCAATGACAGTGTGCTTTGCAGTATGACCTGCCTGATATCAAGCTTAACTAGAAGGCTAAAGTTTTTATGTACTATGTGCTTCAACAGTTGGCATTCTGAGGTCTTGCCACTTTGCAACAGCACTAACTACAGCTGACCAGAACAGCTCTAGTAGGGTAACAATATGACGAACTGGCTTAATGGACATGAGAGTGCCACACTGAAAGCCAATGAGCTTCTCATTGAACTGCCAATGTTTGTCTTCAGCTATATCCATGAAAATATCATCATGATTTATTTTGGACATTTTTAAATGTCTTTTTGTCTGTGTATTCATTACTCTTTCCCATGTGGATGAATGATGCATGATATTTAGCCTCCATATCACCTCGATATTTATATACTTCAAACCTTGTCTTTCATATAATAATCACTAAGCTTCATGGTGATAAATGTTTTTTTAATGTCTCATAGCAGTACTTTGCCTTGAGCCGAGTAAAATCCTGTAATATGTGCATATGTGTGGGTGTGTGTGGTGTGTTGTGGGTGTGTGTATATAATAGATTTGTTGGTTTGGGGGTTTCCCATTAGCCATGCTGCCTCCCTCTAACAAATACATACTGTCCACCACCCAATCTCTTCCGTTCCCGGTTTCACCTCCTCCTTTCATTCATTGCTACAAACTAGCTGGACGTGTTTTCATCCTTGTGTGTGTGTGTGGGTGTGTGCACACGCACACAGATATGCATGCCTTGTAGCAGTCAGGTCCCAGCCACAATGCTGAAGCAGCAATAAGCTTTCACTCAGAGCAGGGAGCAAGATCCATAACTAAATATATCCCTTATTGACACACACAGCACTGTAAGCTTCAGCTTCCCCACTAACCACAGTAAAGTGTAATAAGGCATTGTAAAAGCCTCTGTTAGTCCTTTCAAGCACATTGTATATTATGCTGAGGGGACTGCACACATCCAAGATCAACACACTGAATCATGTTCTGTTAAAGCTCCCTTACTGGTCATAAACAGCCACACAGTCACTAAAGTGATCAGTGGCGCAATAACCGAACCACTGAGCTCTGTAAACTATAAAAAATAGACACGATCATAACAGTGCTATGAAATGCTTGTTTAAACATACATACAGGAACCTTCGGGAGAACAGGTTGGTGTCCTTCGTTAAAAAATGGTAATGGGTAAAAAATGTATCGATAATTGCCCTGGCATTTTTACATTGTTCACCCTCCAACAAACGCAACCAAAAAACACAATTTTTATTCTTTTTGTTAACACAGACAGGCACTCACCTTCATTATGAACACTATTCAGATAATGGGTAAGCCCTCCTTGGGGGAGACCAAATCTGGCCCATGTTCGACGTGTTATGCATTCGATATGCTTTTTTGTGTACCACAGTGTGTATACAATTGGTTATCTGAGGTTGATGAACGCCTTTCAGTCAGACATCTCCATCCACAAGGCATTTCTGTATGAAGAATTTCCACTTACTGGATGTTTTTTTATTGCACCTTCTGAGTAGCGACTGTTGTGCATGAAATACCCAGAAAGATAAGCAGTTAGAGAAATATTCAAACCAGCCTGTCTGCACCAACAATCCGCCATGGCAAATCAATGATTCACATTTTCCCATTCCACCATTCTGATGTTGATATGATTAGGCTAAGCTGCTTGGCACTTATCTGATGATTTTATGCGTCGCAATGACGCAGCACAATCGGCTGAACAGAGAATTGTATGTATGAGCAGGTGTACAGGTGTTCCTAACAGTGTTAATGAGCGTATAAGGTTTTTGTTAGCCTAAATTCGATTTTTGAGCTAATAAATACCAAAAGCAATTTTTCACAAACTTTTTTTACCCATCGGTTTTGAACGTACCAAAAATTCTGGAGCTGAAAGTATCCAAAACGGCTAGATGTAGGTTATAAAATATTCATTTGAGTAAGATGCTTAGTATGGGCCCTCTGTTCTCTCCACAGGTTTTTAAATGTTGTCAAAACAGAGGTACACAGAGAGAAACAGACACGTTAAAGGAGGTGGAAGGCCAGTCACCACGACTCACTGTTAAAGGAACATTTTGTTCTTCAACCTAATCTCTAACCAACATATCTTCTATTATCGAGTAACCTGGACATTTTTGCACTGAGAAAAATGAAGGTTTGTGTGCAGAGTCAATACACATTTAGAATACATGATTATACAGTGAGAAAACACAACCATTACATTTTAACAGTGCAAGTCATTAGAGGTGGGTATTGGAAAGGACTTCACGATACGATACAGAATTTTGATTCCACTTATCGTTCCTACTAACGCATTTCATGCTTCAAATACACGGCCGTGATTAGTGCAAAAATACGTCTGTATTAAGGAGGAGTCTATCTGCCAGGACCGAGGCGTCAGGTGATCACGTACTTCATCACATGGTTTTGATTTGATACGCTCTGCATGATGCTCAATAGCACTTAAAAGTTTTGCTCCGCTTCTAGAGAAAACGAAAGGCTATATGCAATACGTTTTGAAAGTTGATCTGTTGTAAAGGAGATTACATCTCCAACATTGCAAACATCTAAGGCAGCCATGAGCTTCAGCAGTGTACAGTGTTCAACTGTCTGCGACCTGTTAGCCAAAATGCTGCATTAGCCGGGAGAGTCTACCGCTTAATGTGAACAAAGCTTAACGTGGTTTAATGTCCTAAAACAGTGACCTAAGAAAACTAAACTTCTCTTAATTACTACTGGTCATGAGTAATCTCTTCTGCTGAAATGATGCGAGAAAAGGAAAGTAGTCATTTTTACGTTGGTACCGTACTTTTTTCTTCCCATTTAAAGTAAAACACTTAAAGTAAAAATGATTACTTTCCCTATGGACCACATGTTCATCACTTCAGCAGTAGAGATGACCTATAACCAGTAGTAACTGAGAGACGTTTGGTGTTCCTAGGTCAATGCTTTAATACATTAAGGCATGTCAAAGCTTTTTACTTAATTATATTTAAAATGGGAACGTTTGTTTTGAACTTGAAATGTAAAAAAAATAAAGATACACTTTATACTTAAACATTTGGCACATTTTTTTCACCATTTTGGAAACTTGGAATCAATAAGAAGCCCATTTAAAATGTGTTTTTACAAATCTATTTTTTGAGCTGAAAATCACAAAAATAAACATTGGGATATATTGCTTTATCATTTTTTTAAGTGTTTAGTGCATTCTTCTTAGACGTCTGGTATTGGTGACTTGAGTACATTGTCTTTCCATACTTTTAATGCTACAAGAAAATGTATTAAAATTATTAATACATTTTGATTTTTCCCCATCACCTGCTTCAAGGCACATAGAAATATGGTCATAAAATGCTGCTTTTTTATATTCCTTCTGTCCAAGATACAGAGAGTTTTGATCAGGACCACTGACTGTGACCTCAGGAGTAATGATGAATAAATGGAAGTGAGAGAAAGAGAGAACGGTGAGGACTCTGCATTCTGGATATCGTCTGCACAGCTATCAGCATTCCTATGATATGGCCAACAGCCAATCTTACACCGTAGGATTTTGCAGCTGAGATGGGTCTGACTGGCACAAACTACCACTGCCCCATCCCTATTCCACCTACTCTCTATAACTTACAGTCCAGCTTAGTTACAATCAAGCCAGCTGCTAATGAATATGTACTAAATGCAGTACTTCACCTGACTTTAACTCAGTAAAAACCAGCATCCAGCTACTGCACCTACTTTAATACGTTAGACTAACATTTTGTCCATTACTCTTCACTATGCACCTGAGGACAACAGCAAACTCAGAGCCACTTCAACATTTCCACTGCCAATTTAACAATAACACACACAATCATTCCCAAAGAAATGCCGTTCAGGCTGAGGCTTCAGAATGCACGCCTTAATGTTTTCCTAAGCTCCACTCGCTGCTCCGTACCTCTCCTCTGAATGATGATCCTCAGTAGCGGATTGGCTGAAGACAGCGCTTTGTGGAAATTGTCGTCATTGTTGATGGGCAGCAGGTCTCCGTGGATGTCAACGTAGCCCAACAGCACGTCGACACCGGGGATGCAGTGCACGGTCTGCAACAGGCGGTAGAACTCTTGGAAGCTGACAGTGCCAGTCCGTGGTAACGCAAAGCGCCGATACTCTGCATCAAACTACAGAAACAAACAAAAATGTCACTCAGACACACGACAGAGATCGGAATTGTGCATCGAAAAGAAACCTTATTAGCTTTAGTATACAATGATCACTTATTGCTGCATGGCATAAGTCAACATTTTTGTCAATTTATCTCCTATAAATTTGAATTATATGATTTTTTATGGAGGAAGCATCCTTTGCAGTATTATATTAATAGTGACTTTCCATTGACTTGTGTATTACCGTAGCTACTTAATTCTACGTCTACACCTATCTAACCCTAACCTTTACCTCAGTAACCAATAGGAAAAATTTTGGCTTCTTTGGTTGCACAGCTGCAAAGGAATAAAACATTTAGCACTGGTTATCCAGGTCAGCGTCACAGAAGGTCTGGAGCCTATCCCAGAATTCACTGGGTACAGGCAGAGGGCGTCAGTCCATCACTTTTAAAAGTTGCTGCTTTTGGGAAAATAAGGAGTTTGGTTTTCCTGTACTAGTGGAGATATATGGTCCCCAAAATAATATATAAACATTACCACACACACCCAGGGAGCTTTTATTGTATCAATTTCAAGGCCATCTGCGACCTACTATCACATTGATGGGCACTTACTGCTGTACAGAAGCCCTTGGGGTGACAAATGAATGCAGGTAATAAACTTAAAAGTGTCACATTTGCTGCACCATTACTGTGTATTTGCTGGATTTAACATAAAAGCTGTCATGTGCAAAGTCTGAGCACCAAGTCGATCAATATTTAGTACCCTCTTTTCCTGAAATTTAAAGAAATAGACAGCTACCAGTGGTTGCATTCCTGCTTAAGGATTTTTTTCCTACTCCTCCTTGTAGAATGCTTCAAGTTCAAAAATATTCTTGGGTCATCGTGCATGCACAGCATGTCTGAGATATACTTAGAGACTTTCAATAACATTCAAGTCTGGAGACTGCGAAGGCCATTCCGAACCCGCAATGTTTTGTTTCTTAAAATAGTTCAAGGTTGTTTTGAGGTATGGTTTGTTTTGGATATTTGTCTCGTCTCTTTTCAGCTTCTGTTTTGACCCACTGACTGTGATACACTGGCTTCCAGTATTTGTTGATATTTAATCAAATCAATTTTTCTGTCTGTCTGCACAATATTTCCATGCCACAGGCTGCCACACATCCCAACACATAACAGAACCACCTCCATATATGACAGATGGCAAGGTGTTCTTTTCTTAAGATTACTCTTCTTTTTTTCCTCAAACATAACCTTGATGATTATAGCCAAATCTGCCATCGCCAATCTGTCTCTTACCAGAACCCAGCACAACAGAGTGCCTCTGGTTTGTCTAAAATTTATTTATGCCTACTTCAGATGTTTACTTTCGTGATGAGATTGGGGCTGAAATGGCTGGCTTGGTCATCTGGTTTGCAGGGATGACCCAATTTAGGCATGGTGTTGATGATGCCATACACTTCTTAATATCTACTTAATAACGCTCCAGGGATAGTTAAAGCCTGTATGTACATACATACACCAAAAGCCTAGACAATAACCATACTTTACTAAAAACTTTTTTAGCTTTATTTACAGATTTTGCCTTACAGCATTCAATAACAATAAAAAGCAACAGTTCTGAAAAAAAAATACAATAACAGAAGTGATCAATCTTTTGCTTTAATTTGCTTTAATCAGTCTCTCTGGCTCTGTCTCTCCCAGCTTTGCACACCTAGACCAGAAAATATTTGCCCATTCTTCCTTACAGAATTGTTCAAGTCCATTCACAGTTCATGGTGAGTGGCCCCTATAAATCCATCCAAAGATTTCTGAGATCCTTGACATCCTTGACAAAGAAGTCAGATCCACCACTCAGGAACATTCACCTTCCTATTCTTAAATCACTGGATTGATTTGTTGTGCTGAAAGGTGAAACACCCCATCTTCAACCATCTAGTAGAGGGATGTTAGAATTTCCAAGAATAAAACCAAGAATTTGGTTATACCTGACAGGTTCAATTTTCACTTCAAGCCAAATCAACTGCTCAGTCCCTGCTAAAGAAAAGCACCCCACAACATAATGCTGCCACTCCCATCCTTCACAGTAGGTGTTAGGGATGTAACGATACACTCTACTCATGATTTGAGTCCAGTTCACGACGCACAATCACAATTCTCTCACTATTATCATTATACATTCAATAAAATACATTCCATTTTTATTTCTGAAGTGTAAACAATGCAAAACAATACATCTTTTCTGGTACAAGTTTTTAAACAAAAACTTCTCTGAGTCTCTGAGCATGACGTATAATTGCGGTCTCTGGAGTACAAAAATGCAACTGCATTAGATGGCGTACTAAACGAGAACATTCAACTCAATGATGCACATCATCCCATTTTTGCACCATGATGCATTGTGACACGATAGATTACACCCCTAGGTATAGTGTATTTTGGGTGGTGTGCTGTGTTTGGAGGGCTCGGTGGTGCAGTGGATAGCACTGCCACCTCACAGCTCTGAGATCCCCCGAATCAATCCCTGTGTGAAGTCTGCACGCCATCCCCATGTCTGTATGGGTTTACTCCGGGTACTCCGGTTTCCTCCCACATTCCAAAGCCTGTTTCCAAAGTGCCTTTAGTGTGTGTATGAGTGTCTGAGTGTATGTGCCTTACGTTGGATTGGCAGCCTGTGTTGCTACCTTGCACCCTGTGCCACTGGCTCTCTCGTGACCCTGACCAGGATTAAGCTGAATAGAAAATGAATGAATGAATGCTGTGTTGGTTAGAGCTTAGATATCTGTCCAAACATTTCTATCTTGGTCTCATCCAACTGTAATACTTTCAGGCACATGGCTTCAGAAGCCCAAATGATACTGACACTTTTGTGGCACTTTTTCATAAGATGCGTCTTTCTTGCCACCCTGCCATACAGGTCAACTAATGTCGGTTATAAATAATTTGAAGTCCTTTAACATTGCCATTGGCCTCTTGATAGCTTTGCTGATCAATATCCTCTTGAGACGAACCAGTTTGGGCAGATGGGTGGTGACGGCATATTCTTTCCTCTTCTTAATAACGCCTTAATGGTACTCCAGGGGACAGTTAAAGCATGTGGAATCCATTTCCTAACTTGCACCTTTCACTGCCCCTATCCAACCATGGTGAATCTGTTGCATTACCATGCACTGCTAAGTAGTGGAATTCTGAAGGAACAGCTGTTTCACTCTAAAGGAATCAAACCCACTACATCTGATGTCAGGTGGGGGGCATGAAGAGTGGTGTGTGATCTGAAAGGAGGTGGTTTGTACCTGAGCAGTATTATAAAGATTACTCTTACGTGGCTGATCAGTTATCCATTCCAGGTATTTTACTAATTAAATTGTAATAATTAATCAGAATTTTTGGCATGATAAATTTCCCACAGGGACTGTAAGTGTATTTATTTTTTCTACAGGAACAGTGAGTGACTTATCTATCATTTCAAATCACTTTCTGTAAAAAAAAAATATATATCTTATAGGGGCCGCACACCAACTGGCTAACTCACACAATTCCTGCACGTCCTTTATTCTTCATTTAGTTTTTACTCTCACATTTCAGTTTGTCTAGAAGTATGATTTATTTTTCCAAAACATTTATCAACCTTTACGCAAAGGCCAATGATAAGCCAGTGCTAAGAGCTCAAGCCTTAGCACGGCCAAGCTGCCACTATTCACTGCTTGGATTGTACCTGCCAAGTCGGCTTCAGTTGTAGGTTACTCTAGAAAAGAGTGTCTGCTTAATGCTGTAAATGTAAATGTAGGAAGTGCAGTGGAAAGATGAAAAGGCCATTGAAACCAGCTTCCTGTCATACCTGTATTAGCGCTAATCCTTCTGAGCAACAAAGTGGTGCATAAGACACGCTACAGCTAATGCAAAAATGCTAATCAGGCATGGACCACATGACTAAATCCATGCCAGGATCAGTTTTAAGCAGCTCTCCACAAACAACAGACTCTTAACAGAAGCACGGTGCAGCAGTCACTAAGTTCATAAAATACATGTAAGATTTAAGTTCTGTGTGATGTGATCCTAAATAAAGACCCTGCCATGACTCATGAGAAGGAGGGAGAGCTGTTAGCGTGGTACAGCACCCAAGCTGACGCAAAATGCTTAAAATTTAACATGGAATTTGACTCACTGAGATTTGCACATGAAATCATTAAATGTCAGATCTCCCTAGACATTTTTCCCCTCACGAATGAGCAAAGAAGTGTGGGAAACTGTAAAACAAGGAATAGTTAACAATAATTATGTTTCTTTAGACCTATCAGAATACAATCCAAAACCATACGTTCATCGTATAAAACCTTGTTCAAGGACCAGAGGTGCTTCTCTGGTAGCGCTTGGATTTAAAGTCCCAACCTTCCAGCACAGAAGCTTACCTACTGAACTAGCACCTCCATTTCAGATAAAGAAAATCCACATTACAAACACATTGCTACAATCGTATAAACATCACTTCCATTAGTCTAGGCAACACCACAATCCACAGCTGGTTCACTGCTTTTAGCCTGTTTACTCCCTTCAGCTGTCTCCCCACAACCAACTTGTCTAACTGAAGTGGTCTTGGTCAAAACAGGGCCTCTAATTTTGTAGCATCTTTCTTCCTATTCTTAGTTTTAACACATTTCCACTACATGGTAGTACAAAATTCCTTCAGATCTGGGAGTGATATACCACTGTAGGCCTTTCTCACGTCTCTAACAGAAAAACACCATCAAAACCCTATGAGGGTAAAGTGTGAGGAAAGCAACATCTGATGGCTGCATACTTTGCTGCAATACAAATTCACTTACTACTGATGATCTTGTTTCCTGCTTTTAATGTTGATCATTTCATCTGAAGTATGTAAAGACGGACTGATACCATACTGAGACTTGTATAGGGACAAGTACTCTCCTACATAGCTGGCCAGACATCTCACATCTTGTAATGTAATTCCATGTATTCAAACTCTAATGTACTCCAAAAAGCTGTCTGAAAATAAATCTGTTCTAATGTAATACATCAGTATCGGACCAGAACCTGTATAAGGAAATGCGGACATACAGTGGTAAGATCAGGACAGCCATAGAAGTATAAAAAGGTTTTTGAGGACTTAGACAGTCAACAACAGCTTAGGTTAACAAATTAGCCACTGTAATTGGATATACCACTGTAAGCTACCACTGGTACTGGGATCAAAGTCATGTAGTGGTATTCACTGCAAATAAATTTACATGTCACTAGATCAACAATTAGAGGTCTATGTTTATGCTGATTATGTGTTGAAGTCACATAACTGCTTCTGACATTAACGCAATGTAGGTTTAGTCCATTCGCTAATTTCTGTTGGAAGTTAGGACTGTGGTGGAACATTGGATTAAGGTACTGGAGTATCGAGCAGAAAGTCCAAGATTCAGTACTGTTGGGCCTCTTAGCAAGGCTCCTGACCATCAACACAGCGAGATTGTATCAGTTCTAAGTATCGCTCTGGGTAAGGGTGTTTGCCAAATACTGTAAATGAAAGTGCTGCTTCACAGTTCAGTGTGGTTTGTGTTTGATGTTCAAGGACCATGTAGAATAGCAGTGACACTAGCAAATAATTGTACATACCCTGATTTTATCTCTAGTTTACAAATGTTTCACTAGCCCGCATACATTTTAAGCCCTCAAACACTGTCTGTAGATCTGCACAGTTTGTAAATCATTATTTACTTCTGTTTTTAGGGCTAGTGTGCCGATATGTTATGTAGAAGAGACAAAAAATTACCAAATCAAGCTGACCAGGCTGAGCTGGAAAAACAATAGCAGACACGTGTGGGGTACATTTACATTTACAGCATTTAGCAGACACCCTTATCCAGAGCGACTTACAATTGGTACAGTCTTACAAGCCAAGCAATTGTGGGTTAAGGGCCTTGCTCAAGGACCCAACAGTGGCAGCTTGGCAGAGGTGGGATTTGAACCCTGGACCTTCTGGTCCATAGTCCAGTACCTTACCCGCTAGGCTACACAAGTCCCGCATAAACATCTAAAATGACTTATATTTAGGCCAAATGGCTGGAATAGCTCCAGACCACTAAGGATTAAATGATACCCATTTTTCAACCTAATCTTGAGTGCATTTGCAATGTTTCAGTTAGAGGTACAAATAGTTAGAGGTACATGTTGACCACTACAGCTGCCCTTAAACTTTCACTGCAAGGGGAATTCAGTAAGCAGGTGTTTCTTTTCCTGGTACAGATAAATCTGTTGTTTTAAATAATTTGCTCGTGTAATCATAAGATACAGAGCTGGTACACAGAGATTAGGCTTCGAAAAACATTGGAATTCCTTTAACAGCCAGTGGTTGCATAACTTGTAGTTTTTATCCATGGAGCATTGCATAGGAGGAGAGGACTGAGACAGATGGATAACGAATGCTGACTGATAGTGCCTGGTGTTGAACTACTCGTACACAGGATTCGCACACTGCACCAGAACTGCGCTCCATCTGAGCCAAACCGGTGTTACCAGACTGGGCGTATTCCTGCATATTATTTTTAAATCACTGCCTGGTCGCTATAACGTCGCAATGTCACAGTTTGGGCTACTTCGAAACCGTGCTGTAAAGCCTGGCAGTATCAGGAAGAACAGCTTCCAGTCCAGCACAACGCGTGTCAGTGGAAAGGAGCCACACTTGAGCCCGTTTCGCACAAGACAAGACACATTTACAATCGGCACAATCAGCGTTTCTTGCTGCTGCTGCTGCTGCTGTTTCTATCACTTCCCAAATGTGACACCTGAATTAAGCACTAAACCTTAACATCTTGCCTCGCGGCGGATCCGCGTATCCTTGCGCAAACGACACCTAATGCATCATTAATTAGATTACTTACTTTGCTCTTCACCTCGACCACACTGTCGGTGTTTTTCTGCGGCGTCCTCTGATTCCTCGACATGTTGTTGAGTTAAATCCCGTGGACAGAAGCCGTTTAGACGGCTCTTTAGCGCGAACCGAGACGTAGCTGACAGGTTACGTGTAATAAAACGCAGCAACGATGCTAATGAAGCGGAGGCGCTCCGCAGTACTGCTGGACAAACGCTGAAGCGGTCGTTTGCTGCCAGTGGGCGGGGCCACGTACCTTCAATAACAATGACGTCAGGCGACCACGCCGTGCCGCGCCGCGCCGCGCCGGGGAAGAGTCGCGCGAACGCGCACGCTCCCGCGCGTAGTGTCGCACTGAATTATCGGTCGTTGTGGCGTCGCCTAGGAGAGCAGCAGGTTGGACGACTCACACAGACGTCACAGAGAGTGTGTCACTAGTTATTTATAAAGAACAATCAGTAGCTCGAAAAGCGTGTTGGAAATCAAAAGCTTGAATGGAAAGGGAGGATGCTTATAAACTGGTCATCCTACTGCTGTATTTATTCTCTCTTATGACTTATTTACAATGGCTTGTTCACAGAGTTGTTTTACCCTATTTTTCGTTCAACAAGATTACACACGATTAGTGTGAATTCAAAAGTAGTATTTTTGCTGGTACAATTGGTTCAGACAGCAGTGCTGCTGGAGTTTTTGTTCACTCAGTGTGCACTGTTAGACTACCTACCCTTAGTCTACCTTCTGTAGATGATTCATGCAGCCCCATTCCTTCACATATTGTGTAATTTTGTGGGGCAAAGTAACCCCTATAGTAATCAAAGCCTTCACTACATACATGATGAAAATATTATTTTAATTCTACATACAGTAGAATAAGCTACAAACCTATATAAAAGCCCAGGCATGCCAACCTCTTTCTCTGAGAAAGCAGCCTAGGGATAAAGTTACTAACTTTCTAGTGGTAGGACCATTTTAAAATCCTTTTATCTGAATGCAGTTTGACAGGGATATTGTTGAGCAGTGGCTTGGAGGAAGTACCATTCACTTCCCTATATTTGAGATGGTGACGTGATATCATACCTGTCATATGGAAATCCTAGTGATATGTCTTTAGCATTCTCAACAACAGTACATTTCTTTCCTACTAGGTTCTTTGTAGTATAGGTAACAAAAATATTGTTGTTTTATCTAATTGCTCATTTCTAATGAGTAATTGCAGTTCTGATCACCAAGTTGCACATATTTTGCATTTACATATTTACATAAATCTTTTAAAAGCAACCATTGATATGTGCTTTTATTTGGAGTGTGTGTATTAGCTGACCCTGTAGTTTTTCAGCTCTTCTTTGCCAGATTTATTTCCCCTCCCCTGTTGGCTGTTTAGTTAAGTCACTGTCAAGCCCAAGTCAGAACTCAAATCAAGAGCTCTCAGTTCATTTAAATCAAAGAGTGGGACTGTGGTAGCCTAGCGGTTAAGGTACTGGACTATGGACCAGAAGGTTCAGGGTTCAAATCCCACCTATGCCACTGTTGGGTCCTTGAGCAAGGCCCTTAACCCACAATCGCTTGGAAGACTGTACCAATTGTAAGTCGCTCTGGATAAGGGCGTCTGCTAAATGCTGTAAATGTAAATATATGTAAATGTAAAGAGACTAAATCATATAACTTGTCAAGATAAAGGTCTTCAGGTCAGTCCTAAATGAGGTCACAGGGGAAATGTTATTCTGGCACCCTTAATTACAGTGGGCTACAGTATTGTTTTAGTAAAATTATTAACCTGAGTCTTGTATGCTCCAAGATTTAAATCAAACATCAGTCCAAGTCTAGGATTTGAGCACATCACTATAAATATACTGAATGTGATTTATTTAATTATATAATATTTTATATTTAAATAATATTTTTTAAGATTTTGTATAATCTACATAAATATATAAAAGTATACATCACTATACAGTATATACACTCACTAGCCACTTTATCATGTACACCTTGCGAGTACCAGGGTATAACCTCTTTCGCCTTCAGATCTGCTTTAATTATTCATGGCTTAGACTCAACAAGGTGCTGGAAACACTCCTCTGAGACGTTGACCCAAATTGATGCAGATTTGTTGGCTGCGCATTCATGATGTGAATCTCCTGTCCTACCACATCCCGAAGGTGTACTATTGGATTGACATCTGGTGACTGTGGAGGCCATTGAAATACAGTGAACTCATTGTCATGTCCAAGTTTTAGATGATTTAAGCTTTGTGACATGGCCCATAGAAGATGGAACACTGTGGTCATAGAGGGATGGACATGTTCATTAACAAAACTCAGGTAGGCTGTGACGTTTAAACGATGCTCAGTTGGTATTAAGAAGCCCAAGTGTGGCAAGAAGATTTCCCAAACAACATTACACCACCACCACCAGCCTGAACCGTTGATACAAGGCATGATGGATCCATGCAGTGTTGTGTAAGCCAGATTCTGACCCCACCATCCGAATGTCACAGCTGAAATTGAGACTCATCAGACCAGGTAACATATTTCCAATCATCTATTCTCCAACTTTGTTCAGCCTATGTGAATTGTAGCCTCAGTTGCCTGTTCTTAGCTGACAGGAGTGGTACCCAGTGTGGTCTTGTGCTGCTGTAGTCCATCTGCTTAAGGGTTTGACATGTTGTGCTTACAGAGATGCTCGTCTGCATATGTTGGTTGTAACAAGTGGTTATTTGAGTTACTGTTGCCTTTCTTTCAGCTCGAACCGGTCTGCCCATTTTCCTCTGACCTCAGGCATCAACAAGGCAATTTCATATTTTCTCTTTTTCAAACCATTGTCTCTAAACCCTAAAGATACACAAGTCCTAAATGTAGATAAAGAGAACTCAGTTAAACAAATGAGACAGCAATATTATACTTTTATATTTATTGAGGAAAATGATCCAATATTACGTATCAGTGAGAGGCTAACATATGTGAACCTCTAGTATTAGCAGTTAATTTGAAGGTGAAATTAGAGTCAGGTGTTTCCAATCTATGGGATGACAATCGGGTTTGAGTGGGCACCCTGTTTTATTTAAAGAACAGGGATCTATCAAAGTCTGCTATTCCCAACACGTTTGTGGAAGTGTATCATGGCACGAACAAAGGAGATTTCTGAGGACCTCAGAAAAAGAGTTGTTGATACTCATCAGGCTGGAAAAGGTTACAAAACCATCTCTAAAGAGTTTGGACTCCACCAATCCACAGTCAGACAGATTGTGTACAAATGGAGAAAATTCAAGACCATTGTTACCCTCCCCAGGAGTGGTCACCCAACAAAGATCACTCCAAAAGCAAGACGTGTAATAGCTGGTGAGGTCACAGGACCCCAGGGTAACTTCAAAGCAACTGAAGGCCTCTCTCCCATTGGCTAATGTTAATGTTCATGAGTCCACCATCAGAAGAATACTGAACTACAATGCTGTGCATGTCAGGGTTGCAAGGAGAAAGCCACTGCTCTCCAAGAACATTTCTGCTCGTCTGCAGTTTGCTAAAGATCACGTGGACAAGCCAGAAGTCTATTAGAAGAATGTTTTGTGGACGGATGAGACTAAAATATAACTTTCTGGTTTAAAAGAAAACCGTTGTGTTTGGAGAAAGGAAATGCTGCATTCCAGAACCTTTACTTTAAGAGAATTCTAAAGGAAAATGTCAGGGCATCTGTCCATGAACTGAATCTCATGAGAAGGTGCAGCAAGACAACAACACCAGATACTGAAAGCAAAGGTTCACCACTCACTAATATGTAATATTAGATCAATTCCTCAATAAATAAATGACCAAGTATAATATTTTTGTCTCATTTGTTTAGCTGGGTTCTCTTTATCTACTTTTAGGACTTGTGTGAAAATCTGATGATGTTTTAGGTCATATTGATGCAGAAATATAGAAAATTCTAAAGGGTTCACAAACTTTCAAGCACCACTGTACATGTGAAGGTGAAATGAGTGTAATTCACAATTGCTCAATGCATTTCAGTCAATTCTGTCAGCTATGGCATGTAACATGCTGGTAGACCTGCTGCAATGACTCATCTCTTAGTTATTCCTTCCACCTGCCATTGTTATGTGAACTTATTTGGTGGCTGTTGTGTGGTTATGCATGCTAATTATCTTACTCATTCTTACTCTCAGTCATAAAGAATTTACTCAAAGCAGCGTTATCTTAGTAAACCCTACTGAGAAGAGTTAATTAATAGGGGTATTTTTGGTTTTGTTTTTTTGGTTGAGTATGAACCTCAAATGAGTCATGGCAATAGCCTGCTGGTAGTGAGGAACTCATTTTTGTGAGATGAGTATCAGTATCAAATTTACTGCAGGTCACTATTATTCATTCATTCATTCATTTTCGTATCTGCTTAATCCTGGTCAGGCTCACAGGAAAGTCAGTGCGTAACTGGTAGCATAACCACTATTGCCACCACTATTATTGTGTTAACACTACATCAAACTTATAAATAATATTTAACCTATATTAAACTATTAGTATCAGTGCCAGTGTCATTCAACTATTGTACCAGTACCAGTATCAGCATATCAAATGTGACCTTAGCAACCTACCCAGATTTGAACAAGTCTTTTTAAAGGCTTGTACAACTTTTCTTCCAGATTAAAGATTCAGTCTTTTATCATGTGCACACACCCACTCACCCATGAGCATGACTTCAGTACCTCAAATGTTTTAGAGCTTATTTTTCCATTAAAACTAGGAAATCAGGTAGAAGCTTTTGATACACTAAATCAGAGTTTGCCTGTTAGAGAGGCCCACATACTTTCCAGCTGAAGAGGTGAAGGATGCCTAGGAATGTCAGCTATTTGAAAGAGGCCTGTTTGGCAATGCAGCAGATAAGATATGCAGCACTCCTACACCTGCCCCTCCCTACTCAAGTACATGTTCACTTAGAAGAAATTGCTTAGGAACTATGAAACTTTTATGAAAACCTTTGAGTCACCATCACAGAAACTGGTGTATCATGTTACATATGCTATGAGATCATCAACAACAAAAAAGGATCCAAATATGGATGGTGACCCAGGTGTCAAACATTTGCTACTGTACTTTCATGTGCACTTAATTACTACACAGTTGGGATTTTTGTGACTTCTAACTGGTTTAACTTAGTTATATTTTTTTTCTGTTTAACGATGCATGTGTAGTCAGGTGTATGGTCCGAACACACCCTCTCAGGTCTCATATCCTAATTAGTTGGCTCTGTATTTGATGTTTTTCTTACCCATTTCCTTAAGCTTTGTTGTTTGGCCTGGCCCCACATTATCTGAGTGACCTCTTAGAGTCTTACAATCCAGCTCATCTACTTAATTCAAAGGGTGCAGGACTTCTTTTAGTTCCTAGAATTAAAAAAGTCACAGCAGAGGGAAAGGCTTTCTCATACATGGCCCCCCAACTATGGAATAAACTTGCCACCTTAGTTCAATACTCAGACACACTCCAATTTTTTAAGTCTAGGCTAAAGACATACTTATTTATAGGCTTTTGGCTAGACTTAGACTGGGATGCATGGCTCAGGTTACTGGGACCGGAGTCTGGAGTCATGTCTGGCCTGCCTGAGTTGTCATGCCTTGTCCTTTAGCTGGGAGTGTCTGGTGGGCGGTCCGGCTGGGCTGGGCTTCGGTCCTCTTGATCTTGACTTACACTAAGGACAGAGCTGGGGGTTCATAGTCAAAGAGTTTTGTGGTGATCTGTGATGTTGGGTCGCTGTCTTCTTGCCTCCCAGGTGCGGTCACTCAGAGTTGATTGTGTAGCATGAGTGATTGTTAATAGACTCTGTGCTCTTAACCAATAACTAACTACATCTTCTGTGTTCTCTCTGAGCTTGTGTTCCTGTACCAGTTCCAGCCTCACACAGTAAGATGTTCATCCACTTCAGCTCCACTTAAGTTGTTTCCATCATCAGCTCCAGCCTCACTATACCCGGGCCACACCAGAGGACAGTAACTCTCTCCTTCCACGGGTTGCCTGGTGACGAAGTGCCAAGGACTTTCCTGCTGAGGACTCAAGATACTTGAGTGATGTGTATCGGACTACATAATGCTGATATGCATATTTTTATGTTATTTTATTTGAACTATTACTATAAGACTTATTTGATTAGATAAATTCTTTTCACTCTTACATTTATCACTTTTTGAGTCTTGGTCCTCCCAAGGTTTCTACCTCATAAGGTTTAGGGAGTGTTTCCTTGCCAAATTTGTTACTGGCAGTACATATTAGAAAAAAAATCTAAAAGTGTAAAGTTGCTTTGAGACAATGCTCCATTGTAAAAAGTGCTATATAAATAAATCTGACTTGACTTGACTTGTTTCTGCCTCTCTGTGCAGGAACCTATTTATTTTGGATATTAATAGCTCTACATGACTTGCAAAATATTACCTGTGTGCCCTGATAGAGATCTAGATTACGTTTGCCAGGTAAAAAGCATTTTATCACATACTTGTTTCCAGAACAACAAAGAACACAGACATACCTAGAAGCCCATAGCGAGAAACCGCTGAAAATATTTTCCATTGCTGTCAGCTGTGAATGTGTATTTCATGTTAAATAATGGGTTTACAAGTTCATTATTCATCATTCACTTTCTTATCCGCATAATCCTGAACAGGGTCACGGGATAGCCGGTGGCATAGGGCGCAAGGCAGGAATAACCCTAAACCAGGCACCAGTCCATCAAAGGGCACAAATACTCACACACTAGGGCCACTTTAGTGTAATCAGTTAACCTAATGCATGTCTCTGGACTGTGAGAGGAAATCGGAATACCCGGAGTAAACCCACATGGATAAGGGGAGGATATGCAGACACCACACAGAAAGGACCCAGACCGCTTCACCTGGGATCAAACCCAGGACCTTCTCCCTGTGAGGTGGCAGTGATACCCATCGAGCCACTGCTTTACTAGTTCAACCACAAGGAAATACATTCTATAATACTGTTAGGTGGTTTTGAATATGTACACTGGTAAATTAATTTGCACATTCAAACAGCAGTAGCAACATCACCAAGAAGTCAGCAGATGGGAGATACATATGTGATTGTATGTGAATACAGAAAATGCTTTCCATTTCTACTGTCCCGGCCTGGCCGCTGCTTGTGTGGAGTTTGCTTGTTCTCCCCGTGCCGGGTGGGTTTCCTCCAGATACTCCAGTGTCCTCTCACATTCCAAAGACATATGTTAGGTCAGTTGGTGTTCCTAAAGTGTCCCAATGTGTGTGTGTGCACATGTATGTGGCCTCTGTTGGACTGTCGTCCAGTCCCGAGTGGTTCTTGCCTAGTACTATGTCTTGGGTACCGGACAGGCCCCTCCTTCCACCCACAACCATTGGAATTAAGCAGGGTATGTGAATGATTGCCATGAATAATCTCAGTGGCACAATTCTAACCTGGTCTGATCACCTAATACACTAAGTTAACATACTTTGGCCAAAACGTGGGTGTGCAAGCTGACTAGTTTGATGTTTTCAAACCATGACTTTTGGAGTTACTGAAAAATGGGATTCATGTAACTGTAGCTGACATATTTTTAACTACATAGCCCACAACTAACTTACAGTCCCTTCCACAATTATTGTCACATGGGTAAAAATGGTTATAAGAAATTCGCCTTCTGGTGAATTATCTTACTTTCACACTGAAAAAGACTGAAAACCCAACCTTTTATTGAAGTAAATTTAGTCTGAGAAAAAATATCAAGAAATAATTACTTTTAACAAAACCAAGTGGCACAATTATTGGCACTTTTGCATTTAATACTTGTATAACCTCCCTTTGACCAATAAAACAGCACTCAGCCTTTTCCTATAACATCTTATAAGGTTGGAGAATACAGAGCATGGAATTTGAGACCATTTGATGTAGGTAAACCCTTTTCTTAAATAAGTAAGTGCAGTTTCAGTCTTCACTTCACTGAATGAAAAGGTGTGTCTTTAATTACCACTTGAAAACAGCAAGAGACTCAAAAGCATCTCAGTGTTGCTGAAGTTTAGCTATGGTTTAGCAAGGATGAGTTGACATCCATGATGAGATGCTCTCCAGACATGCAGAAATGCGCACGGAGACCTGCGCATCTGATGGAGGGAAGGAAAGGATGACTTCAGCGTCATCACCAAAACAATGGTAGGTCAAACTATCCGAGTTTGACTTTGCTGGGAGAATGGGTGTAGACAGAGAAAAGAAATGGTCCCAGCACTGAGCCTTGTGGGACTCCAGTTGAGAGTTCAGGTGAGTCAGATGTGAGTCCTCTCCATTGTACCTGATATGATTGTGCCTCCATGTAGGAAGCAAGCCACTGCCAGAATAAGTCTGTTAGTCCAAGACTGGAGAGGACAGAAATCTTGTGGTTGACCGTGTCAAATGCTGCTGAAAGGTAGCTGCAAATGCTGCAGAACCAATCAATGTTTGGCTGCTCTGGGAGCATGAAGTTTCTCAGAAACAGCCACCATGGAGAGTGCGGCTCTAAGATCACACTGGATGTAATCCTGTAGGTCAGTATGCAAAAGGGGATGAGTGATTGTAGACAGCACATTCAAGTATGTTTGAGAGGAAAGAGAAGAGTGATACCAGCCTAGACTTGTTAATGTCTGCGACGTTGAGTGTAGGCTTCTTCAAGATAGAAATGACTGCAGTGGGAGAGTGGCGGATGAGAAAGAATGGCAGATCTTGTTTATCTTCTCAAGATTAACTTTCCTCTTTAGCTCAGGTTTTCTGTGGGGTTAAGATCAGGGGACTGAGACAGCCATGGCAGAAGCTTGATTTTATGTTTAATAAACCATTTTGTGTTGATCTGTACTCGTTTTGGACCATTGTCCTCCTGGAAGATCCAGTGATGATCTATTTTTAGTTTTTTTGGCAGAGACAGACATATTTTGATTTAAAATGTCTCGATTTTTTATGGAGTCCATGATGTACCCCAATGAAGTTTCCAGATATTTTGTAGGAAGAACAGCCTCACAACATCACAGACCCGCCACCATACTTAAAAGTGGGCATCAGGTAATTTTCAGTGTAGTCATTCTTGTTTTATGCCAAACCCACCTTTGTGTTTGTTGCCAAAAAGCTTTTAATTTCATTCCGGTAGTGTTTAACGAAACTTCTGGCACCTTTATGATTTTGTTCTGTAATTCTCCAATAGTAATTTTTGAGGATTTTTGCCTCTCTTACCATCTTTGGACCTTGTACAGGCAAGTTTGTCACAGTTCCAGTTGATTGAAACTTAATATTCTACTTAATTATTGCTATAACTATAGCTATGGGCATTTTCAGGCAAGAAGCTATTTATAGCATTCTCTGACTTAACCAACGCCACCCGAACAGGCCTCCCATTACCCACAGTTCAGTTGCCAAACGTTTTGGCAAATTCTGAGAAACATGTTCTGTCACCAATAAACCGAAAGCTGGATGACCAAAAACCACTACAGATGTTGCAACAGCAATTGCTGTTCTGGTCTCATTCATCAAGAACCCGCATCATATCACTCTAAAATGTGGGGTTAGCCATTCCTGAATCCAGTGAATTTTGTCTATCCATAAAAGGCACGTTTATACAATTCAGATTCACAACCCAGACCTTTGGGTGGAATTTGCAGAATGAGTGACACAGCAACTTTAGATTGGGTACTAATAGGTGCTGTTCAGTGATTAAGCTAATTTCTTGGTGAATGGTGAAGTCAACAAACAGATTCACCAATACTGGTTGGACACAAACCCTCACAGGACTGATCCCTCTCTGAAGTCATGGTATGGTGAGGTGCATGGAGTGCCTGAACTGTGGGATATTTCTTCATTAATGGAACATTAAGAGCAGAATGTTACGCGAGGTTGTTACAGTGGTGCTTGCAAGTTTGTGAACCCTTTAAAATTTTCTTTGTTTCTGAAGAAATATGACCTAAAACATCATCAGATTTTCACACAAATCCTAAAAGTAGATAAAGAGAACCCAGTTAAACAAATTAGACAAAAAATGGTATACTTTTTCATTTATTTGTTGAGGAAAA
Organism: Ancistrus triradiatus; assembly: GCA_025084515.1. NCBI lineage: Eukaryota > Metazoa > Chordata > Actinopteri > Siluriformes > Loricariidae > Ancistrus > Ancistrus triradiatus. The sequence goes on from JAJAGP010001396.1 coordinate 187,230, forward strand.
TTATCCAATAATTACATATCAGTGAATGGCAAAAGTATGTGAACCTCTAGGATTAGCAGTTAATTTGAAGGTGAAATTAGAGTCAGGTTTTTTCAATATATGGGGTGACAATCAGGTGTGAGTGGGCACCCTGTTTTAGTTAAAGAACAGGGATCTATCAAAGTCTGCGCTTCACAACACATTTGTGGAAGTGTATCATGGCACGAACAAAGGAGATTTCTGAGGACCTCAGAAAAAGAGTTGTTGATGTTCATCAGGCTGAAAAAGGTTACAAAACCATCTCTAAAGAGTTTGGACTGCACCAATCCACAGTCAGACAGACTGTGAACAAATGGAGGAAATGAAAGACCATTGTTACCTTGCCCAGGAGTGGTCGAGAAAAATCACTCCAAGAGCAAGACGTGTAATAGTTGGTGAGGTCAAAAAGGACCCCAGGGTAAGTTCTAAGCAACTCAAGACCTCTCTCACATTGGCTAATGTTAATGTTCTTGGGTCCACCTTCAGAAGAACACTGAACAACAATGGTGTGCATGGCAGGGTTGCAAGGAGAAAGCCACTGCTCTCCAAAAGAACATTGCTGCTCGTCTGCAGTTTGCTAAAGATCATGTGAACACGCCAGAAAGCTATTGGAAGAATGTTCTGTGGATGGATGAGACCAAAATAGAACTTTTTGGTTTAAAAAAAAGCATCATGTTTGGAGAAAGGAAAACAATGCATTCCAGCATAAGAACCTTATCCCATCTGTGAAACATGCTGGTGGTAATATCGTGTATATCGTGTTTTGCTGCATCTGGGCCAGGACGGCTTGCCATCATCGATGAAACAATGAATTCTGAATGATATCAGAGAGTTCTAAAGGAAAATGTCAGGACATCTATCCATGACCTGAACCTCAAGAGACGGTGGATCATGCAGCAAGACAACGACCCTAAGCACACAAGTCGTTCTACTAAAGAATGGTTAAAGAAGAATAAAGTTAATGTTTTGGAATGGCCAAGTCAAAGTACTGACCTTAATCCAATTGAAATGTTGTGGAAGGACCTGAAGCGAGCAGTTAATGTGAGGAAACCCACCAACATCCCAAAGCTGTTCTCTATGGAGGAATGGGCTAAAATTCCTCCATGCCGGTGAGCAGGACTGATCAACAGTTACAGGAAACATTTAGTTGCAGTAATTGCTGCACAGGGGGGTCACACCAGATACTAAAAGCAAAGGTTCACATACTTTTGCCACTCACTAATATGTAATATTGGATCATTTTCCTCAATAAATAAATGACCAAATATAATGTTTTTGTCTCACGTTTAACTGGGTTCTCTTTATCTACTGATCTACTGAAAATCTGATGATGTTTAAGGTCATATTTATGCAGAAATAGAGACAATTCTAAAGGGTTCACAAACTTTCAAGCGTCACTGTAGATGAAAACGTGTTTCCTTCATTGTTGTTAGAGGATGAGACATTTCCTGGCACCCCACCTTATTACGGATGTGTTCTCAGAGACTATCTTGATGTGCAGTTCACTAAAAAAGTGGATTGCTTGTAGAGGTCCAGTCGTGTGACCACCACGCTCTCCTGATTAACCTCTTTGGATTTCCATCTGTAGGGTCATGCCAAGGCACTTGTTTACTTTGTAAAGATACAAAATGTTGTTTATCTTAAAGACAGAACTGCTGATGCTTGTGCTAGCATACAGCCAGAAGTTTAATCAGGAGTGGGACAAATGGATAGCCTTAACACTCAAACATGATGGACAGCATATAACACATAGTTTTTATATATACACCCCAGTGAAATAGGTAGGTATGGATTACCGCTTGAAAGTTCCTAGACACTCTGATAAATTTAAAAAAGCTTGTGTATATATATATATATATGAAAAAAAATTCAATTACAGTTTGTTTCTAAGTATTTCCAGTAGTTCTGGCACATGTGGTTTTGTTAAAAATCATTATTTTTTAATTATGGATTTTTTGTTCTCAGACTAAATTTACTTCAATTGAACATTGTTTTTTTCTCAATTCCTCAAAGTGATGTCAAGCTAATACACCAAAAATGTGAATTTCTTTGCACACTTTTTACTGACCTTTACCAGGGGTGCCAAAACTGTAGGGGGAACTTGATGGAGACAATGGTTGTGTTTTAAACTCTGATGCTGGGCCCCTCTTCTTATTGGTATTGGCAAAAGCTCACCATTTGCAACTCAAAACACAACTTAAACCTCCCCTACTCAGAGGTGGAAAATGAAAGTTTGTTAGAGGTGTGTATAATCACAGAAGTTATCCCATTTAAATCTCAGTTGGAACTGAGGTGGTATGAAACAGACAACAACCTCTAATACAATTTTGTGGTAAAGTGCAAAGCAGAATAGGGATTTCTTTTTTTGGCCAGTTGGGTGGTGGGTAGCACCATTGCCTCAAGCAAGAAGGTCCTGGATTCAGTCTCAGGTGGAGCAGTCTGGGTTCTTTTTGTGTGGTGTCTGCATGTCCCCCCTCCCTGTGTCTGCGTGGACTTACTCTGGGTGCTCCGGTTTCCTCCCATAGTCCAAAGACATGCATTAGATTAGGTTAAATTGGCCCAACCTGAGTGTATATATGACTAGTCTCAATGTAAAACTTGTGTATCGATGTAACCTTGTGTCTGTCGCTGAAATGGCCATTGATGCTGATAGCAATGTTAAATAAATTAAAGAAAACTAACAAACCTCTGCACCCTTTGATAATATCCAGTGACCAAATGTCTTTTTATAAACCCAGGTGTCAGAAAGATGACGGAAATAAGATTCGAGAACAGTATTGATATAAACTAATGTCTGCTTACCGTAGATTTAAACAAATAGATAGTAAGACTGCCTCTGACATCTTGAATGCAGATGTTGGCACACTTTCCCTAAAGGTTCTACTTGATGCCTTTAAGCCAGAGAATCTATATTTGAGAGGGTATAGAAGTCATATACCTGTAAATGAATGCTCTGATCTAGATATGTCAAATACCTGTAGCGTTTTAACCCTAGAATTAGCTTTATGAAGAAATGAAGGTCCTGGCAAATGTGGTATGCTTTTGGAACAGTGAGTAATCTAAAAACTATCACTGTATTTAAACAACACCCAAACAAAGCATGATGTTGACATAAAGTGGAACGTTTTGTAGATTCCTGAGCTGGGCTGTGTGTCTGTATATACATGTATGTCAGTAATGCTGTCAGAGCAGTCCTTGCGTCCTAGGGTGTCACATTCTCTCGGCTCTCCCACATCTCCCTCAGCAGGTTACCAGACTTGACCCACCGGATCGTCAGCCAATCAGCTGCGTACTCAACATTCCTCAGACTCAAAGCCCAAAGAAAACCACAGAAATAGTCACTACAGAGACTGCACGCGTCTGCCCCCTCTGATGTCATACACATGTAACAAAAGAGACCAGATGACTAGACCTTACATTCCCAGAGCCATGCAAAACCTGAATCAATGTCTGCTTTCTTTGGCATGCAAAGATGTTAGTCAGGCACATGGTGTCTTTATGTGGCACTTCAAGACAGAGTAAGCCAAGCATTCAGTAACACCACACTTTCAAAGTAGATGTGAAAATGTGAATTAATTAATAATTAGCAAACATTGTACGACCAATATTAAACAAAACTGATAATAAATATACTAATTCTGTGTTGGTTTCTCTTTCTCTTCTCTCAGCAACCTCCGTCTCACACTTAACGCTCTCAGTACAAGGTGTATAGTTTAACAGCCGATTTTAAAGTATTAAAAAACAGCATTAAAAACCTTTTCTCGTAACTCAGCACTATGGCCAGACGAATTGTTCCAACCTGCTGTCATGTGTCAAAACCAACCTGCCATCTAGTGGATAAGGCGTAATGGTTCCAGCACAAACACAACTTCCTAGAGAACCGCTTAAAAATGGCGAAAGGAGGTGCCTTGGTGAGAAATTTTCAAACTCTGCGCCCTGAGGGAACTGCTACTTCGAAAACCAGCATTTGCTTTCACACTGGTACAAATTTTAGAGAAAAGTAGTTACATTACAAATGGCATGACAATGGCATGAGAGTAGCTCCATGAACATTATCCAGTGAGATTAGCTATAGCATCACAAATTAGTCTTATAAACAAGGCACATTAGCATAATGTTTTAGCTAGCATGGCATTTAATTTATTAACCAAACTCATGAGATTATATCAACAACCAGCATATCCCTGTTGCAGATATAGATACAGGATTTGTTTATTAAAGTTTAATATAGTGAGAACCACTTGCCACCTCTGCCACTGAAGGCAAATCAAACCCCAAATCAGAAAAAAGTTAGACTTTTGTTTAATTGCAGGCAGTATGAGCCTAAGATACTTCATGTTTTTTTCAGGTCAATATAATTTCATTTCTTTATAAACATGCACATTGTAAATTGTTACCTTCCCAGGAAAAAATGTACTGTGAAATTACCACCAAAATTCATTGTACAACTGTGAAATAATTCATGGTCAGTTCATAGTCCACCAGGTTTACAGTTGTACTATGAAATTTCACATTAGAACCATAAAAAAATTCATACTAGAACTGTGAACTTCATGGTCAAACTGTGAAAGTTCACAGTAAAACAGTCAAGCAATTCACATTTTTACTATAAAAATCCACAGTAAATTTTTTCCTGGGTTGGGCCCAGTTTCCGTGTAAAGTGTACAGTACTATAAAGTTAAGAATGGGTAGAGAGACCTGGTTTTGAATATGTTGTTTTAAATATTGTTTCTGTCTAGATTTCTACTGTGGTTAACTCTTTAGCAAACTCTGCACTTCCTCAGTTATCATCCTCAGTTATTCACCTCTTGCAGATTTTGTCCTGCACATTGTACACAAGTACACATTGTTATTTGCCCAGTAATAAATTAGTGCTTTCTAAAAGCTAGAAGAAAGCTAGTGAAGCTACTAGGTGTAATTAAATTGTTTAGCTTAGTTTAAATTGCACTGGGTGAGTCCCAGCCTAGCCGCTGGCCACTGCATGTGTGGAGTTGGCATGTTTTCCCCTGTATCTGGGTTTCTTTCAGGTACTAAAGTGCCCCGAGTGAGTGAGTGTGTCTCCGTGTGTGTGTGCCCTGCAACAGACTAGTGCCCTGTCCAGTGCCTTTTGTCTTGTGCTGCCACTCAGTCACTGGCTCTCCACAACCCTGAATTGGAAACTGGATTTCTAACTTGGCTAAAATGTCCAGGATTTGGCTTTTCTTTCATGTTGACATTTCCTTTCTACAGTCACTATACACTGTGAATGTTTCTGAATTGCTTTGGCTTTTCTCTTAAGTCTCTTCATTTTCAAATGTTGTTGATTTATTATGTACACACCCTGCACTCAGCTTCTGGTCAAATTGCTCATAATCATTACCCTTGCATTTTGGAAACTCAATGTAGGTAGCTCAATGGAAAAGGATAATATTCTTTATATGCGTAAAGACATTGAGTTGATGTACAGCTGACTGCTTTGTCACGAATAGCATGTAAATTACACTTAAGCTGATGATAAAACTGGGTTAATTGATTATATTTAATTTGTTTAAATTTGTAAATTGGATGGTATAGAAAATGAATTGAGTAAAATGAAATTGGAGGCTTTGTGATAATGACTGAAAGGGGCTGTACTTAATAACAAATGTTTTAAAAATATTTCATAAATGGTTTTCAAGGACCTGGCCAAAATAGACCGTGAACGTCATATACGGAACACAATTAAAAGACTAAATCATTATGTATTAAACGTCATGGTGCCACCACAAACAGTACTTGACTCTTCTCATGGAAATGTACTCTGTTTGGCTCAAACCTGATATGGGAGCTCAAGGGATAAGTAACTAGACAAACAGAGCATGGCCAACCCATTCTGTCCCTCTGTAAATAGACATTTACAGCCATGGAATTTACTTTGTTTAACAAGCACTCATATGGCTTCATTCATATTACACTGAGTGCCATCTCTATATGACTGCAGATGGTATGCAGGAACATCGCAATTCAATCAATGAAAGCTATGACTTCCAGTGACGTCCATTCTTTCCTATCGTCTCCTACTTTCGAGGTCAAGCGTCACTTTTCCCTGTCTGCACCTGTGAGCTTCAGCTCCCTGCCAGCCTCACCTCATCTTGGGCACCTGATTGTCACACCTGCAGTGAGTTCAGCTCTGATGAGCCTTGCCGTAGAGGATCAGTACTGAAACAAGGTCAGTGTGGGATTATCAGTTTTACTCAGCCTTAGTTTGGTTTCAGTAAGCCTTGGCACTAGTGCTTTGGTTGTTTCAGTTACCGAATCGTAGCTGTGTTGTAGCTCTTTGGTTAATTCTGGCCTTGCTTTCTAAGTTTTTGTTACTTGGACTCTTTTACCTTACTGGTAATTTCAGTGTAGCAACACCAGCCAGATTCTGTACCAGTTGTTCGCGTTTGTCTTCTTGTTCCTGCCACGGACCTGACCTGAAGCCTAGACTGTTTGTTGGCTCTGACCTGGACCTGTGCCTGTTTTCTATGCAGGCAATCTCTGACCTCGGGACATGCATCCAACCCGCCTGTTGATCAGCCTTTCTACCCTATTGTCGGTCACCTAGTTGCCACTACCTCCATCTGGGTTCTCTTTCTCTTTCTGAATTAATACTGCAAGACAGGCAGGTTGATGGGGAGAAAGAGTGCAGACTTTTTTTTAAATTGTTGGCACATACAATCTAACTGTAGTTCAAAATAAACATGCATTTAAATGTGCTCAACGTTTAGTCTTATAAAATTAATCTCTGCCTGTTTTCTTTGATGTACATTGTACATTTGTAGCATTTAGCAGACGCCCTTATCCAGAGCGACTTACAATCCAAGTAATTATGGACTAAGGGTCTTGCTCAAGGACCCAACAGTGGCAACTTGGCATATGTGGGATTCGAACCCTGGACCTTCTGGTCCAGAGTCCAGTACCTTAACCGCTAGGCCACCACAGTCCCACAGTCTTTGATCAGACTCATGTCAGGTAATAAAGCTTTCCTAATTGCAATTTTTGAACAATTATAAACAGTTTCCACAAATGATGAGTTTCCATAAATGTAAGTAACATGCATATGTGATAATTGGGGTGCCCTAACAGCACAGGGTTAATCTATTGGCTACTGTTTGTATATTATTTCCACATGTTTCATAAGGCATAAGTCCCTGCTGATTACCATTTTATGTATATACAATGGAGAACAGTCTGTATGTCACTCCTAGTCGAGACTTGATTGTTAGTTCATGTAGGCATTATTGAATACATTTGAATAGAACATTTTACACTTCCCCTGAATCAAAGTTAAACCAGTGCTTTTGTTTTATTTGGTTTCACTTTGCACTAATTTAGCAAGTAATCTATCATTAGTTGGTAAACAAAGCTTGTGCAAGTATGTGTTGAAATCATAACATTAAGCAATCATTAAGAATATGTACATAGTTAGCTATTTTGGATTCACAAGTATTTGTTAGCCAAATTAATTAACTAGACAAATTAAATAACAGGTGAGAAAGCATCATATGTAGCCTTGATAAATAGGAGCCACTGTATAAAGAAGCCTTTTTAAGATTTAAGCTGGCAGTTCAACTTTGTTTTGCATTATACTATATAGTACAGTCTGCAATACTAGGACGTTACTAGATGGGAATTGGAATTATTTGGCTGGGCCAAATAAAAATGTAGCTTTTGCTTAATAGGGTATATGTAAACAATTGCTTAATTTCAAGTCAGAGTCAGATTTATTTTTACAATGGAGCATTGTCTCAAAGCAGCTTTACAATTTTATATCATCTTCTACTATCTAAGGTCAATCCCAATTAGAGCAAGCCTAGAGCGACAGTGGCAGGGAAAACTCCCTAAATGTTATGAGGAAGAAGGCTTGGGAGGACCAAGACTCAAAAAAGGAGCCAGGGTGGCTTAGATGTTATATCTAAGAATTAAACTGTTATGTCATTAATAGGTTTAAAGTAATAGTTTAAATAAACTGAAGGTAAATAAATATTAACAGAGCTAACATATAATAAAAATATAATAATAGTGAAAATATATATAAAAAAACATTGTGAAAAAAAACGTCAGACTGTGCATAAAGGCATTATTTAGTACAGTACACAGAATCAGTGTAGGATCTTGTCTTCGGGTGCAAAGTTTTGGTAGCATGGCATCCTCAGTCAACTGTAGGAGGGAGAGTGTTACTGCCCTCTGTGGTCTGGGTAACGGTGTGCTGGTTTTGAGAAAGGGCAAAAGGAATACAGTCACAGCAATATTTTAGGGGGTCCATGGCTGTTACCCTGTGAAAAGGAAAAACATATATATTATATAGTAGTGTGTACCATTATACAATGAAGTAGAAAGGAAATTTGAGAGCAGGTTATGGCTTGGATATCCAACAAATGGCCAAAATGGTGATTTTTCAGTTTTCATTGGGTGGGCAGATGATTTCTCAGGGTGGGCAGTACTCACCACATGCCACCCATAGACATGTCTGTGTTCTGCAATAATCAGAATCCTATTTGATTGTGTTAATACATTCCCTATGTAGTGGCATTTTTTTATATTCCATCCCTTTCTGGTAAGGACTGCAACATTGATGACAAAAACTACAATAGTCCTTCATCAATGTCCTTATACAAGGAAGAACCAGTTTACACAAACAGTTTCATTTATTCATATTGGCAAATTGATTGCTGGCAAAGGTGAGCAAACATAAACAGGTAATTCACAGACAACACAGCAAGCTCACTGCAATATTGCGTCACAGAGAGAAGGCCCTGGGTTCAATCCCCAGGCAGAGTGGTCTGTGTCCTTTCTGTGTGGAGTCTGCATATTCTCCCCGTGTCAGCGTGGGTATACTACAGGTACAGCAGTATCCCTCAACAGTCCAAAGACATGAATGCTATGTAAATTGGTGTCTCTAAAGTACCCCTGGTGTGTGTGTGTGTGTGTGAGTGGATGTTCCCTATGATGGATTGGCTCCCAGTCTAAGGTTGATCCTGCCTTGCGTCCTGTGCCACCGGTTAAGCATCAGCCTCCCACAACCCTGTTCAGGATTAAGTGGATAAGAAAGTGACTGAATAAATAAAGCACATAATTTTGTATGGACAGTTTACTATAAACAACATATTTTGTATATATTGTTTCTGGATTTTTTTTTTTACAAAACAAAGTACAAAACTTACCTGTAACAGAAGATAAAGGGCAGCTAAGAAAGCACAATTGCATCCTTATTCAAACGTTTGGGATTCATGAACAAATTACATATTTTGTTGATTTTCTGGAGTTCCTATAGGGAACATTATTAAATATGACATGTTTCCAAGAGTTTAATGCAACAGTACAGTTCATATGCTGAATTTAATATATTGGGGAAGATGATATTTCAAGCTATATTAAGACATTAAATCTTAATGTTGTATTTTCCTCATGCAGCAGAGTGAAAAGTTTTAAAAGAATATAGAAATTAAGTTTACTTGATTCATCAGGAAAAAAAAAGGAATTGTGAGCAACCCTTCCTAATGTGGAAGTCCAAGGGGACATTATGATGGAGATCCACTTTACTTCCTTACCAGTAAAGCGGAAGACATTTACATTTACATTTACAGCATTTAGCAGACGCCCTTATCCAGAGCGACTTACAATTGATACAATCTTACAATCCAAGCAATTGTGGGTTAAGGGCCTTGCTCAAGGACCCAACAGTGGCAGCTTGGCAGAGGATTTGAACCCTGGACCTTCTGGGCCAGAGTTCAGTACCTTAACCGCTAGGCTACCACAGTCCAAGACAGCACCAAACTGAGCAATCTTTTCATTTTTCCTCATTAGTAGTGTTTAATATTGGCTCAATATTGTGACACAAGGGGTGGGTTTAATATTGTTGTTAATAAATATTGAGCAAACGTTATAAAGTGTCAATTAAAGGAGCAAAAAACAGCAAGAAAACTGTGGTAGCCTAGTGGTTAAGGTACTGGACTCTGGACCAAGTCAAGTCAAGTCAGATTTATTTATATAGCGCTTTTTACAATGGAGCATTGTCTCAAAGCAACTTTACAAGTTTAGATTATCTCCTAATAACTACGTCCAATCCCAAATTGAGCGAGCCTAGGGCGACAGTGGCAAGGAAAAACTCCCTAGTTCTAGGAAGAAACCTTGGGAGGACCAAGACTCAAAAAGGGA